>JAYMTP010000035.1:0-56281 GCA_036897365.1 Geranium brycei
TAGGAGAGCAATTAGGGTTTCCTTCTTCATGTGGGCTACTAACCACATGGGCTTTGGGCCTCCACTTATTAAATAAAGGTCCAACAATATTAGGTCGGACTCCACAACTAAAATATTAATATTTTTTATTTGAATTTGTTCATACTCCTTATATACACTTTTCTATTTTCAAATTTTTTTCATGTGAATTTACATACTCTCAACAATCTTAAAGAGCCTATTAGCATGAGCAGTCACATGTGCTGTCATATTAGGACTCTACATTTGCTCTTTGCGAGAGATTAGTCACAAAAAGCTCCTCGCATTTCCAAGGAAGGCACACCGATACGCATGTATATTAAAATTTCTATTTTTTGAATCCACATACCCATTAAATGTCTAATGCTAAACCCACCCAATTCCACAACCCCTTATAAATACTCTGGTGGGTATGAGTAAACGAGCTCACAGACCACCAAGCCACTGGCGGGATCTTAAAATTTCTATTAGTTCATAGGAATAATGACGGTTTACTACATTAACTATACTAATTTGACACTTTGACACCCTAACTAATTTTTAGTATCTTCACTATCATTTTGGGACAACCTAAAATACCCCTGGTTGAACCAAAATAAACCGGACAAATTAAATTAAGCCGACTCAATTAGGCTCCAACTAGTTCAATTTGGCCCGACCAAGAAATTGAATCGAACACGAGAACTCGCGTCGCATAGACGCAGACGTGGTTCACTAGGAGATGACGGAGGAGTCGTCGGGTGCGGGGGAGACGCCAGTGCACGGTGAAGAAGACGTTATGTTATGTTTTTTTATTAATTTTTAATCATGAATTAATAATAAATAATAATAATATTATTTGATTTCAAAATAATAATAAATATAAACCAAATTGAACCATAAATAAATCAAATTAAACTGATTTAGTTCTGATTTCTCAAACCACGAGGTAGTTTAGGTATTTTAGAAAAAGTTTTTTAGAAAAAGTTGTCCCAAAGTGATAGTTAAAGTATTAAAAATAGAACAAAATTAGTTAGATTATCAAAGTGTCAAATTGATATAATTAGGTATCGTAAATTGTCATCATCTCTAATTTTTCCTAATTCATATATAGTATAACACTTTTCAATGCGTGCTAATATAATCAAGGGTGGCATTTAGAAACAACAAGCAAATCATTCATCAAGCTTAAGGTTTTTGGTATCCAATTTTCCCTTAAGTTGGACAATAAAATTGAAACATGTTTGAAAAGAAACCTAAACATGTTTGGTCTATTATTTTTACCCTTGAAAGAGCACATTAAATAAAGCCTAAGCATACCTAAACGCAGTAATGTAAAAATCTCTTAAATCAGAAAAAAAAAGGAGAGGAAAATTCCATCGGACTCATTTGCCTCATATCATCTCTTCTCTGTCGTTTCAATCGAAGCCTGTGGAACACACATCACTCGACTCTCCACTTCCTCTTCGTCTTCGTCTCTACAAATCTGGTTTCTGAAGCTCTCCATCTCCTTTTTGCGAATCTGAAACTGTGCCTTCTCTCCTCGAATCCGCAACAATGGCGACCGAAATCGTGGAGAAGGCGAAAGAGGCGTTCGTGGACGACGACTTTGACCTCGCCGTCAATCTCTACACTCAGGCCATTGAATTGAGCCCTAAGAGCGCAGATCTCTTCGCTGACCGAGCACAGGCCAATATCAAGCTCGGCAACTTCACTGGTACTGTACTGTGCGTTCGCTAATTACCTTTTCAGTACTGTTTCTGTTTCTGTTTGTTGGAGTGTGGAGAGCTTTAGTGTTTGTGAAATTGCAGCTTCCACTGTGAAGCGTGAAACTGTTGTATTGGATATGATGGAGCCATGAGTTTTCAATTGAAACGAGCAAATTGTGAATATAGATTCAATAGTAATGCGATTAATTCGGTTGAGTTTATGCATGAAATTTCAATTCGTGTTTGGTTGATTTTGTTTTTGTGTACAGTTCTGTTTGGTTGGTTTGATATTGTTTGTGTAATATTCGTGAAATAGCCTGTAAAGCTAACTTGACCTACTGTTGTGAGCAGAGGCTGTTGCGGATACTAACAAAGCAATTGCGTTGGATCCTTCAATGGCTAAGGCGTACCTGAGAAAAGGGTGGGTAGTCGTTGCTTAAGTTGTTAGAACAACAATACTTAATCAGTTTTGTTGCTTGACTTGTTAATAAGTAACAATGATATATTGACTGATGTTACTTCGTTAATTTACGGAATCATATTGAGCTCCATATTTGTTTGCAGCACTGCATGTATCAAGCTTGAAGAATACCATACTGCTAAAACAGCCCTTGAAGCAGGTGTTTCATATGCGCAGAATGATTCAAGATTCACCAAGTTAATTAAGGAGTGTGAAAGGTTCATCGAAGGTATGCTTTAATTTTATAGTCACAGTTACAGATAATATGAAAATGATATTTGCTAGTCTTAAATTTTAGTCTTCGAAAATTGAGTGGGTCGCCATTGTTATTCCCGTGTGCCTGTCACGTGCAAGCAATATGCATGATGACTATTAACATTTTCTGATAAAATACAATTCTACCAAGTTGAAATTATATTTGAGAATCTCGCTTAAGGCAAGTTTTTCTAGCTTTGTATAATCTGCAGATATTATCGCCCATCTTATTTAGCCATGGTGTTGGGGTAGTTTTAGCAAGAAATAATGTACTTGGTACTTTATATTTTGAGTTTGAGCGTCTTATTTTGCATTTAGGATATTTAAGATTATATCAACATGGATATTTAATGTTTTTTGTATTTGTCCAGAGGAAAGCAATAGTCTTGCCAAGCCCTTTTCACCTGTTGCAGCATCAAGTACCCTGCCAGCCTCTTCTGGAACTCTCAAGGAAGAGCCAAATGTTTCTCATCAACCAAACAGCACAACCACAGTTGGCAAACCCAAATACAGGTTGTTGCACTTTTGGTTGCATTTCCTCTTTTTTTATTCTCCAAGTTGCCAAACATTGCATTCCTTAACTTTATCTGGTCTCATACACTTCAAGAAAATAAATTCTGTGGCATTCTATAAGTTAAGATATCCTTTTTACTTCATATATGAAGAGGGGAACTGAGCCATCTCGAGTTGGCCCAGCCCAGTTTGGCCCGTTGGGTAGCTTCTAACGCTTACTAGTTTTAATCCTTGCATCTACCCTGCATTTATATTTGTGATTCTATGTCTATTACTAAAGCCACTAAATTATTCTTTTTCCTGGGGAAATAATCTTCCAGTATTGTCTGACAATTGATTGTTGAACAGGCACGAGTTCTACCAGAAACCAGATGAAGTGGTTGTGACAGTATTTGCAAAGGGCATACCAGCAAAAAGTGTAGTTGTTGACTTTGGTGAACAGATTGTATGTGCATAATCTATGTTTATACAGTTATTTCAATGAAAGCTTGTACTTCTGCAATCTAATTACATATTGCTTTGTTATGTCATAATATCTTTCCTAAAAAAGCTGATGACCAATTCTTTTAACTTTTGTCATGCAGCTTAGTGTTAGCATTGATGTACCTGGTGGAGAAGTTTATCATTTTCAACCCAGGTTGTTTGGGAAGGTATTACATGAAACTCACGACTGGCAATAAGGATTGTTGGTTGCATGCGTGATATTTGATTGTGTGTTTGATTATTACTTTGAATTTGAGTCAATTGGATTGTTACCCACATTCTTTGATTGCATGCTGTGTGATTATAGGAGATCCTTTGTGAATAACTGCCATATCTGATTTAGTCTAGAGTAGGACATGATGTCTTTGGTACAAATGCATAATTTCTAGGATGCTAAGATTGTATATAAAAACAGAAGTAGTTCCATTTATTGGTACGTGAAATTATGACCTTGTAAGATTTGCTGGAATTTATACCTTAGATATTCAGTTCCCTCCATTTTTTATTACACATTCAAACAGCCAAAGCAATTGGAAAGCTAAATTTTCATTTGCTTACAAGATTGTAAGTGAATTGCATGTGTACTAACATTTTGGTATGGAAAAACAGATAATACCAAGTAAGTGCAGGTATGAAGTATTGTCAACCAAAGTTGAAATCCGCCTTGCAAAAGCTGAAGCTGTTAACTGGAATTCTTTGGAATATAGTACTGATAATGTAGTTCCTCAAGAAGTAAATGTGTCTGCAGGAGGTATTTTAACTGATCTTTTTGGGAATTTGATAATTATTCTTAGCTTTGTTAATTCAGAACTATAACTTACTATTTCTGCATGCATAATGTAATTAGCTTTTTACCTGTGTTAGAATAAATAAGTAATAAGTTTAGGTTTCCTAATTTAGTTCAGGTTTATTACCGATTATCTAGGTTTTCCTATTTAGTTTGATCTATATAGTCTATATCACAGCAACAACAATATCAATAATATTATTCTCTACTCTATCTCTATCAACTTGCAACAAAAATCTTGCGTTTCCAATGCATATGTGGAGGACCTTGGTCTGGTTCATCTCATAGGCAATTAAATTCTTTGCTTGGTTTCTTATTGATCATATATACTGGTTATGCAGTGGGATCTCACAGGCCTACATATCCATCCTCAAAACCAAGACTAAGAGATTGGGATAAACTGGAAGCTGAAGTGAAAAAGGAGGTACTTTTCCTATTCATTCGCCTTCCTATATTATAATTTGCATCTGGCTTCTCATTACAAACCGAGAAAGTAGTAATACAATTTGACATTAACCAAAAACATTTTGATTCTCAATAACTAGTACCAACATGTTAATCAATATCTGTTCCTAGCATTTTGGAAGCTTTCCATTTGTTTCTGTGACGGTCTTGAGTTTCAGGAAAAGGAAGAGAAATTAGATGGTGATGCAGCTTTAAACAAGTTTTTCCGGGATATTTACCAAAGTGCAGATGAAGACATGAGGAGAGCAATGAGCAAATCTTTTGTGAGACTTCTACACCCGTCACCCTCGCTTTGCTTTTTGTTTTTGCTATATGCTGATAGAGGACTATGTAGACAGTCCAGACTTCACTTCTTCAGAGTTGTACCTGTTTGCTTAGTGTTGCACTTATTTGTCATCATAACTATTTTGCCGTGTTTTCTTTTATTTGTGAAATATGGACTACAGCTATAGGTGATATTAGATGTACTTATGCTTAAGTTGTTTTGGGAATGTAAAAAAATACTAATATTGGATCATATTGGTGCATCACAGGTTGAGTCAAACGGGACAGTGCTGTCAACAGACTGGAAAGAAGTGGGCTCAAAGAAGGTTGAAGGCAGTGCACCAGGTGGCATGGAGGTGAAGAAATGGGAGTACTGAGTCTGATACTGCTCTTTCTTGGGTTCGCTGATGTTCGGAAAAGACAATGGCATATCGACACTGATTGTTTATTGCAGTAACAGTAACCGGTTTTGTCCGCCATTGCTTTCTTATGTTTATTTTCCTTTTTTCTCAAACATATAGGATTCATGTTTGTGCCAACAATTTCTTAATTTGGGTATTTTTCGAAAAATTGATTGATTTGCTACCCTGAATCAGTGATGAGTTGATTATCCAGTGGCGTTCGAGACGAAACCTAGAATAGTTAGTTGATAAGCTCAAATAATATTGACAAATTTGACGATAAAACATACGAATCCAAAATATTAAATACCTCAAACTGCATATTACTGGGTGTAATGTTTGAAGATCTATAAGAAAAAAATAGCTTAACTGAAAATTTTGCATGTACTCAAGTACAATCTACATTCTCTCCTATGACCAGTTAGGCACGATGGATCAATGTTTCAAACTGTCCCATTACGAGACCCTCCATCATGAATATTACTAGAATGTATTCTACGTGAAAAGAGATAACTAAGTACATATCATCTTCTGCTGGCTGGCCAAGGAAACCCGTCGTACTCATTTATACAATACCCATTTGTACAATGTTCCTAGATCAGTGCATGCCATCAGAACGTCAGGGCTGAGTAGCGGAGCCTCCATTCCTAGCTGGATCGCTCACAGATGATACATTTGGGATAGTGGGCAGAGAAGTCAGATATGGTCGTGTGGCTTGAGCTGGCGGGGTTGGCCGTATCATCATGAACTCGCTGAGAGCTGCAGTGTACGCTGAACCTTGAAGGCTTCCACGCATTCGCCCCGTGGGCCGCCAATTTTGCTCAGATGCCATGTTTACCAACCCATCGGTCCTTGTAGCTGATTCTGCAAGTCGGGCATTTCCGTTTTGCCCCCCTGCTGGTGCTCTAAGCCTGTCGCCGTTGATAGGAGAGATTGGGACAGTTGTGGTGTTATGAACTTGAGCTGGACAGGTCTGTGACTGTCTTGGCATCTGCACAGCTGCTTGCTGAGCTTGAGTTTGTGGGACTTGTGGTGAAGGTGTTCTCTCTGAAGTTGGAGAGAGGCTTGGAGGCATTCTTTGATTAAAAGCTTGTTGCAGGTGTGAATTCTGAAAATCTGTTAGAATCTGAGAACTTGCTATGTAACCACCACCGGGAACTCGTTGGCCTGAGTGACCAGGAGCAACCTTTGCCATGTCAAAAAGGAAAAACAAATATTAAGCAAAAAAGATAGGCTTATAATGTTCATCGTGTATTTAGTATATTGATGAGTATGAATAAACCATGATATGAACAAGAAAAACATATAGATGTAGTGGATTGGCAAACCAATAAAACAAAATGCAATCATAGATGAAAATGGAAGAAAACTGGAAAAATATGTAAGTGAAGTAAAAAGAAAATGACCCCGTTTCAAGTGCCAGGAAATCCTGGGAACTTTGTGAACTCATGGGTTTCACCTCTAAGAACAGCAACGAGGAGATGATCCGAACATTCCAACAGATTCATGCAGAAAATAAAGTTTCTTCTCTCCAAGCCGTTCCTTAGGGTTTTTGTTTCATTTCAATTTGTATTCCATTTTCCTGTACTATTCCTAGAGTTTCATTTTCCCAACTTGGGAATTGACTCTCTTCTTTAATATAATTGTTTTATTGCTGACCACAAAAAGTAAAAAGAACATGAATAAACTACCTGAGCAGCATCCATATCAGATCTTGAAACCTGCTGTTGCCTTTCATTTGCAGAGGGGACTCTAGATTGGTGCGCTTGAAAAGCAGGGCCCGGACCGTTGGTGGTTGGAGAATTCACACTGGGTCTTGATCTTTCCGGTAAACTTGGCGAAGGGGACTGCGCTGGGAGGGCCTGGATTGCCACTGGAGTTCTGCGTACATGTCTGGGTATTAACGACGACCTCCCATACTCGTTACGAACAAGATTATCAAGTTCAGATGCTTGTGATTGAAAATCGTTGGGCGCAGAGTTTTGACCACTTGTCACCAAGGTTGACAAATTAGCACCTCCAGAAACCCCAGATTCTTGATTGAGTGCACGAGCAGGGGGAGAGCTATCAGTCAACATGGGGGCCGGCAATGAATTAGGAGAACCGAGCTGTGAGATGCCACCAGCAACTTGAGCATCTTCCCTGGCAAAAGAAGAAAAGTAAAGACTGGACCAATAGTCATCCACTGCTCGAGCGCCTGCATTTTGATCAATCTCATTGGAATTGTTTAATCCTGGCAGCTTAGTTGAGTTTGGAGTAGGAGATTGGCAATTAGGATTAGCCTGGAAAGGTTTTACATCTTCAATTTCGCGTGTGTCTGCAGAAGTCATCTCATCATCGTCGTTAATAAGATCCAAAACAAGGGGATGAACATCTAGCGTGCTACTAGGCTCTTGCTGATCTACTTTATCGGTGGTTGTGGTTTCAGTGACAGCGGTCCATGATCCATCAGCAGAGACCATCACACCGTCAACACAGTTTCCAACATCTTTAAGAATCTGTAGGGTGTAGAGGAGAAAAGGAAAATCATAGGTTTCTACTGAAGAGAAAAAACAATACCATGTAGTAATGCAAAAACGTAGCTACTTACCTTAACCATATTTTGATCCACTCGGATGTCAATGTAGCACGCATACTGATTACAATGTGGGCAACGCCAGGATGGTCTTCTTGAGTTTATGTCAATAAAGTTGCTAAAATCGAAACACTGGAGCACATGTCAGAGACAGTGAAATTCATGAGAAACAGAGAAAGAATAACTTATAAATGGACTTTCAAATAGTCTAACTTTTGCATCATTTTAAAGCAAACTAAATATTTCTACTAACTGTATAGCAACACACATCTCACAAACTGGTTTCCCAGAAAATAAAAGCTATAAGAAATCCACACTGCCAGATGTCAGAATTTGAACCCAACCAATAATCAGTAGACGATATTAAGAATATCAGTTTTTATATAATATGTCGTGAGCTGAAGGTTTCCAAAAACTACAGTGAACACATCTTATGATCTTCTGGATTCACTATAAAAAAAACTAGAGAGAAATCATAAACACCATTTCCAAATTTTACCTTAATAATAACATTGGATAAAAAGTTCAATAAGAATGGGAGCAATACAACTTAAACATGGATACTCGATGTAGGATGGACTCACTTATCATAGAACACACCTTATAAGGCCATTATTTGTAAAACAACAGAAAAAAGTCCCAGCATTTTCTGACACATCAATCGAAGTACAATATTATCTAGGTTTTGATACTAAATAGAGCACTCACCTGAAGATGTTTGCACGAAAGTCCTTTAACAGGAGTTTTGATTCGCTTGCGACTGTTTAAGATGGAGAAGCAAAAGAACCAATCAGTACATAGTGAGAAAGTCATCAGCAGATGAAACAGAAAATCAGGGACTATCTGCCAATGCACTCCAAAAAAAAACTGAATAACCACAGAACGAAACATCTGACCACGTATAATTAGGCAGTAGACACATAGTATAGCAATGAGCATCGGTCTGACCAATATCAGCATCGGGCAAATGCAGAATGATCTTCAGTTCAAAACACCCCACCATGCATTAAGTGTTTCAGAACAAGGGATGGCAGAAACAAAATCCATACATTTTTAAGATTAATCAGATTTGAAATCAGACAAAGATCCATGTGACGTGTGTCGTGTTTGTTTATATCCTCGTACTTTAACCTAAAATCTCATTACTGTAAGTATTAGTTTGCTTATTTTTATTAGATTTGACGTGTTTGTTAGTTTGTGTCCAATTCCAGGGTTTTAGCACTTATCGGAGTCTGGAGCATTATTGGATCATTTGGGTGATATAGAAAGTCTGACGCATTCATGCACCATTAGCATGTGACTGTGCGCCAGGAGAGCAGAGCATGCAACGCGGGATAGAACACTTAGACGCCACCATGCATCATTAACATGTGACAACACAGTCCTCTGGACAGAAGGTTATGAGCAACAGAAATTTAGGCATGGTTGAATTGTGCGGCTGCGCACCAACTTGGACCCAGATTTCCTATTTCGCTAATTTTGAATATAGGGCTTGTAATTGGATTATCACTTCATTGCATTCAGGTTAAAATCACACTGCGTTAGGTGACATATAGTTCCTAGAACTTTAGTTCATAGTTTTTGCATCCTAAAGTATTTGAATAATTATATTTAATACCATTTAGATTTAGTACAACCTAGTTTAGAAACAAACCAAAAACTTGATTAACCTCGATTTTAAGTGGTTAGACCTCGATTTGGTTATTCCTTCCCTGAGGATTACACCCGTGCTTGCCTTGGTATTTTGTTCGAGCCAACTTCGTTATGGGGAATCAACACCAAACCATCAGCATCAAAACATTTACATGCAATTTGTTTTTTGGTGCGTAAGAGAGAACCTACTATTCATAGTTACTGAAGCTAAATGCATGTATTCGGTAGTAGCTCAACATGTTTAATACCAGAAAAATCTGTTCCGCATAAAAGTATCACGTAAATTATAATCAAATAAAAAGTACTGCTACATACCTTATGGGACAATTAAGTGATACCCGTGATTGCCCCTCAATTATGTCAGAATCTTGATCAAGAATGAGAGAGTAAGAATAAGGCACACAACAGTATCATGTGTTCAAAAATCTTACACAATATACTCTTTTGGGCATACCTAAATCAGGTGAAGGAACGGCAGGCTGAACATATTCTTGTAGCACTGGAATGTCTTGTGATGGTGTAACACTCATAAAGGCAACAACTATAATATAATTACCTTCACAGTTATTGAAGTGATAGTTAGAGTTAGAAGTATATCATGCAACAAAGTGTCCGTACTCTGACATAGAAGACTTAATAAAACACACCATTGAACTGTCCCACAGATTGAAGAAGATTTGTTCCATATTTAAGCATTGAAGTCACATTTGTTGGCAACTGTGGGCCAGAATCCTGATAACAAGAAATGCAACATATAGAATTATAATCAAACCACTGTTATTATTTGCAGGAAGTGGTAATCTTCTTATCCAGAAAGTAGAGCAAGTAAACTGACCATGTTGACATTAGTCCTTCCTTCCACAGCTTTTCCATTTAAAAGGAAGCTAGAGTTAAAAAAGGCGCAGTGGTCAGTGGACAATGCAAAATACCTCTGTACTCACTAACAGAAGAGGGGATAAATGAGTCATACTTCACTAGTAGGGGAGTTATAATACATGCAGATGTTTCTAAATTATCTTTTTGTGCCACAAAAAGGTGCTGCAGGCAAAAGTGAAAATGTAAATGCACATGAGAAGCAGAAATATTTATTTAACCAATTAAGTCAGATAAAAGAAACTAAGAAATAAATGTGGAAACTAAGATTAACAGAAGAACTATTGTCTGCATATATTTAACTATAATAACTTATTCGGTATTGAGATAGCCTACATGTTATGAATGTGACTTAACAACCCAAAGCATTCACTATTCTACGGGAAATAAATGTAACAGCCAGAAGAGCTTGTAACACAAGCTATATTTAGTAACGAGATAAAATATCCGAGGCTAAACTGCACAAATCCAGAAATCATATCCCAATTATAGAAATTAGTTTATAGTCAGGACTTTATTGGCTTATATATACCAGGAACTGTATGTAACGATATGCTTTGCTTGAGTGAAATGACAAATGGTATTTAGCTCATATATAAAAATAGACGTGAACATAAATGAGAGGTATAGTTATGCAGCATAGCAATTGTCCAAGGGTGGAACAGTTTATCGGAAGTACAATTTTCAATGAAAATAGAAAATAACTCGAACAAACAAACATAACAGAAGCAGAGGTTTGGTTTCACCAATAACAATTTGCACATTAAAAGCAGAAGAAACAGTCTACATCATATCAAAATATAAATTAAGCCTGCACGGAAACTACTCCACACACGACTATGAGAAATTAAAAGCTCACTAGTCTTTCTACTGCAGAATGTGAAGTCTGCTTTAGGATATTGAAATCTGTCACATACGCCCCGTATCCAGGCTGCATCCGAACACAAAAAAGTTCCAAATTAAATACCATGCTTTGATTTTAAACTTTTTCAAGAAGTGTAAAATGAAAAGAAAATAACCTTCACTTCAAGAGAGGCCAGTATCTGGCCCATTTTCATTTGAGGGTAAAACCTGCAGAGTACATTTTTCAGTAGCATTCATGTATAATACTAATGATACACATAAGTAGCTCCTCAGCATCACAGTTCATTTATTACATTATAATGGTTCTGCATCATATAATATCATAGCGCAACATGAAAACAGATGACAAACTTAAATTTGAGATATGGAACTCAGTCACCTTGATACTACAAGAAACTAGATGTACAAGTTTTCTTTAATGCCCTACTGAAAAAAGACTGTCATCTTCAAAAGAATCTCCAATTATATTATAGTACTAATATACTATAAATTCAAGCTTCCAATTTTATAGATGTTATCTTGCACATCAGTATCTCTAGTATCATTATCCATTAGACAGGTTTCATTGGATCCAAACCACCTTAGACGTCAAGGAAAGCAAGTACCTTCTAATAATTGTTGAAATAGTAACAAGAGAATGGTTTGCTTCAGCGCCCATGTGCCCCGGATGGCAAAAGCTGCTTCCCGTCTATATAGATAGTAAGATGACTATTAGTAACATGTATGGAAGTGCATAAACTAGAAACCTAGTCTATATGAACTATGGAGTAATTAGACCAACCTCATTTGCAAGAGTTAAGAGTTCTTCTGTCTCCTTTCCCGAAAACCATCCAATCTTGCATGCACTCTACCATATAATGAACAAATCCAGTTTATTGATTCATGGGTACACACAAATATAAATGTCTGAATGTATGAAATATTATTTAGGATATCCAAATGAACAAAAAGAAACTCTTATGCACTTGATACAACAATAATAGAAAAATAACGCTCCCTACTTCTCATAGCAACTCTCTTGTTTGGCCTTTTGCAATCATTAAGAATTATTTCAGTAATTGGCTTTCCTAATCTGCCCATATAGTGACCAACTAAAAGTTTTGCATAATCAAATAGTATAAAAGATATTATGAGGAAAATAAAGATAATTGATCATCTATAAGGAAATTGGACAAGTATGTAGAACAGGCAGGAATAAATAGGTTAACTGTTGCAGAATGGGGATAAATAGATTAACTTAATGAGCCTAGTCAAAAAGAAGGATGTATGTATATCCCACATTTGCAATATACCTTCACAGAAATCAGCAGCACCATGATTGCTGCTTGTAAAAAGAGATCATTTCTATGTTGACATATCTGCAGCAGATACAAAAGCAAGTATAAGAATGTCAGTTTGCTTCTAATTATAAAATTCATTGCGAGAGAAGGAAAGAATATGCAGATATAGAGAATGTAAAGTTCGTGTACCATTTGATCCTCCTCAAGACACATATGTTAGTGAAACAAATAGGTACACATATATACGTCAAGTACAAAAGAATGGCTCTACTGCACAAAATGACATTGACTGCTAAGCATAAAAATCAAATTAAAACATAGATCAATTTATCATAACCACTGTGTTGAACAGCGAGAAAGTGGACCGGGATATAATAAGCTGAGGAAGCATCCACCAAAGGAGCACTGAGATCGGTGAAAGGCAAAAGGACAAAGGACTTGGAGGCAAAAGTGATCATTATATGAACTTATTTTCCCTAATATTCTTTCTCTCTATTTAGATCCCAAGAGAGCCTGATACAATTAACATGTTATTTGGCCAAGCTGCAGGGATTGCAGAATCATTATCTGGGTCAATGTTTATGTTTGACTTTGACCCACTACACTCCTCTGCCCTGCCAACTGGGTGGTGAATGTCTATCAAAGAATGGAATGAAAATATATCCAACTCAAATTTTGAGCTTGCACCCACATATATAATTTCTAATAAATGAGAGACTGCTTAAAACCATATGAGGTTTGGAAGCCTAATGGGTTTCATCTTTGGTGAACAAGCTTAAACCTGACTTTCACCGAACAGTAGCGCTACCATAAACCATCACACAGGTACTAGATGAATATGAGTAAATATACCGGACATTAGTATAACTAGTGTATCAAGATAGTATAGAAAGTTAGGCTGCATGTGAAAGAAATAAACTTCTCCAAAACATACATGGTCTACTTAGTTGTGCAAAAGCACATGCCATATATAACACTATCTCTGTAAAAACAAGAGTCATATCACAAAGGAAACTAAATTGCTACTAAATCCAAAAGATATAGTGAGCATGTAACATCTTTTTTACTCACACTGTATCATAGTGCACCAAAATATCAATGGAGAAGATTAAGAATAAAATAATTGCAAACAGATTATATACCATATCCCAACGTCTCTACATCATAATAGTGCAACAGGTTTATGCTGGCAACTTAAAAGAGGGAAAACCGGAACATAGCATCCACATAATATGATATAAACTTACAGTTTTTAACAATGAAGGTATCTTTCGGATGGTTTCAGGAACCTGATTGTTTGCAACTGCATAATCAATTCCTCTGTATTTGCCAAAGTGAGGCTAGTTAATGAACTAGCTTTTGAAGTAATAATAAAAACATTTAGTTGAAATGCCCTAGATATAATCAATTAAAATAAGTTTTATAAGAAACATATATTGTGAACATACATAACATGTGAGAAAAAAAACCAAAAAGTTAAGTAAAAAAGGTTTTCAAAAGAGTAACAAAAACAAATGATAAAATGGTGGTAAGAATGTGCCAGAAAATGAACATTATTAAGCATCCTTAACTCCCTGGTAGAGTAATAAGACAAGTAAAATGCTAAGCAGCGAGACTTTATCTTTGAGGTTAGTATATGCTAATACATTATTAGTTTTGCCACAGGCCCACCTAAACATTATCATATCTGCTACCCTTGTCTTGTAACTTTGAAGTCACCTTAACGCTCAACATCTAATGTCATGTAACACAGTTGGTCAAATAGTTAACCAGTAAAGTTTTCTCAAAAACTTCAATGAGATTTTTTTACCACGGTGAAGCCCTCCTTCACTTTAATCATGATGCACAAATGATAATTTTAACATCCTCTTCACTCTATCCACCATTTTGAGCCATAGTTCGATCTCCAAAGTACGTAAAATGATAGCTTTTAGTAATTTCCTCCCAAAATCTAATTTGGAGAGTTATATTCATAAATATAGTGGTATTATCTGTTCCAACTTTCTATGTTTCTTGCTTACCAAAAACTATATATGTTTTACATTATGTTTGTTCCCTCTCCCTTTACCCGCAAGACATTATACGCACAACACCTACACTGCCTGATAGATCAATAAAGAAGACACGAGGAGAAGATATCCCAATAAATCTTGCTAAATGATCCATGAAGCCGACCTAACATTGTTTCGGAATTGTTAGGCTAGCACACTAACCTGAGCCTCCACTACATCTCCTACCTCTCTAGAGAAGGCAAGCAAGTGATCTGGAAGGCTGATTTCTATGGTATATATAACACGATCAACCTTACAGTACTGTCAAGTCTCTTACAGAACTTTGAACCCTAAAATTGAAATCTGACCCTACAACACAGCTCCAACACATGCAACACCTCAAATCAATAAGCAAATCAGTTCAGTTGTTAGATTATCCATTTATTTGTATATTTGGAAAATCTACATATCGCACAAGACGATCAAAACAATTTAGAAGCACACGAGCTAAACAAAATGCACTAAGCTCATTCCAAACCCCAAATTATGAAGAAACATCAAACATGTGTTACACCTTCAATTCCTCGATACAAATACTTCAATCGGAAAAAGCTAAAAGGATTAGATACAGAAGAGAGAGATACAGTAGTGGTACCGAGCAAGGCAGAGGCAAAGGTTGAAGAACTCTTTGGGATCGTGGACATGGCCGGAGCCGAAGCGAGTGGCCAACCGCTCAGCCACGGCGGCGACGCGTAATGAGTTCACGGTTGCTGCAGAAAATTGTTGGCCGGAAGGACCGACCTGCCCGGAGAAGGCTCCGCCCGTCGACGGGCTCATAGTCGTTCCGGCCATTCTCAGAGCCAAATAATTTCGCAGTGCCACCTCAGTTTTTTTCTCTCACTTTTGTCTTTTACCCACAACTTTATAGCGGTGATCAAAAAGTGCAGCCAGATATTTTTTGCGTTCTGTAATTAAATGGAACAAACGGTAAGGAAAGGATAGCGATAACTGGTAAATAATTAATTTCTTTCCTTCCTCCGATTCTCTGTCCGCTAATAGCTAATAAGTATTAGAAATAATTGTATCACATTTTCCACATATTTAAGTGCTCATAATAATTAAGTAGGCCGTTTCGTCCCTCCCTAACCGGCTTATAGGATCGATGGGAAAAAGACAGATTTTTGGGAGTTGGAAAAACGTTTGTAGTGATGTACTTATTTGCAAGAATGTGAATTTTAAGTGAGTTAACAAGGTAAAAAATATTAGAATCTAATTGTAATTATCTCTAAGTAATTTCTCACAATTCTATTTTATTTTCTCACAATAAATCAGCACATGAAAAGGTAATGTTAACATTTATAAATATTTAAATGCAACATTCATAAATAAAGTATTATAAGTGGGTGATGAGTCAACTCAAGAACCAAATCTCGTTCTTACCATTTAGACGAAAAAAAAAAGTAATTTTGGATAAAGGTTCTTTTCCAATCTACTCCACAGAAACAAACAATTCGATGTTGATCACCAGACAAAAATTGGAGATGATCCAAAAATTTCTATAAAAACTTTTCCTATTTATAAGTAAAAAATAACCAGAAAATGAGGTGACATATATAAAAACAAAAAACCAAACACAGCCATAATAGAATGCATAATTTTCATTATACATGAAAAAAGACAATCCATAAGTTGCACTTATAATTAGAGCCTCAGCATTTCTAATTTTGCTGTTGCAGTAACTTCTGTGTCTAGAATTTCTCCTTTGATGTCAAGAGATACCAAATAATAAAACATCAACTTAGCAACCAAGAACCATGTCAGGCAACAGAAAATGTGAGACATTCAAGGCATTACGAGTATAACCAGCTTATTTGTCGTACTCTTGAGGACCGATGACCAAAGGCATGCAAAGATTGATCATCCTTTACCCTGAAATAAAACAAAATTCAGGATTAGACCATCACTCGGCTTCAATAACAACTGGATGCAACTGACTAGAGACGATTGATGCCCATCACAAACAAATGAATCTGAGTGTAAAGAAAGCGGGACACTGATACAATTCAAAGTGCATTATATGAGAATATTATTTTCAATGTGCCACATGCAGTCAATTTATGATGCATCTCCTATAACTACAGAAGCGATAGTCCCAAAAAGGTAAAAATAATCTTAAGCCTTCTGGCGGATATCTCTACTCCTACCAACTTTGTTCCCATGCAACGATCAATTCAGTGGGTATGCCTCTTTAGAGTCATTATTACCCAAAATCAAATCAGAGTCGTCACGTAAGTTTGATTCTTCATCGCAATTTATTTCGGCTGTGGCCATCCCACGCCTTCTATAAAGAAGCATGATCACCATGGAACTGAAATTGTGTCTATAGCATAGTGTGAGTCATTAGAGTTTTAACTTATTCAATTTCCTATCTCATCCACCTAATGCCTTCCTTCTGCACTCATCCTCTTTTTGGTACCTTATGAGGTGGAGTTCCAGGTCTCAACATATTGTTCCCGAAACCAACCTTTCCTTTCTTGTCGGAAGCTTTAAGGATCTGAAACGAGCATGTCAATGTATCGTCCACGCTCATCATCGCACCAGCATTGTCGAACTCCCCACAGTAATTTGGTGCAGAGAATATGGTCACCAGCTGCCGGTTTGCAAAAAACTCGTATCCGTCTTCCACAACCTGGTACATCATGCCCCACAAAAGCAGAAGACAGGAAACGTTAATTTCAAAGCCGCTAGCCAACTTGCAGTTAACATATAAGTTAACATATACATGTCTTGCCAAAAATATACATGTGGAATTCTAGCGTGCTTCATACTGCACCATGTGATTCATACCAGTTATATGCCAGAAAATGAACGCATGTGATTCACTCAAACAAATAGAAGGGTGCATTCTGGTCATTAATGTTCTCACTGTATACTTAGACTCAAGCAGAGGGGGAAAGAGATCCTCTTTCCCACGTCATAATTCAGCTTATCATCTACTGTATTCAACATGTATGCAATTAAGATGAATGTGAGCATGCATATGAGTGTGAATTCCAGCTTTTATTCGTGCAGCTTCAATGATGAAGAAATAATTAGTCCACTGACCGAGAAGTACATCAAGAAAGCATGGAAAGTATGATTCATCAGTTACGTTTACATCACCTGATGAGCTCTGCATACGAGATCGAGGTCATGTTTTTGAAGGAACTCAGCAACCTTGTCAGCTCCAAAAGTATATGAGACACCCCGATCATTCTCTCCCCATCCCTCAATATCTTTATCAGGATCAGCCCACAATAAATCACAAAGAAGGCCCTGATCCGGGACATCAACCGGACGAGCAATGTTTCTGATCTGATCCAAATTTTTAAGAGAGGGGGATAATCCACCGTGCATGCAAAGGATTTTCTCATCTATCAGAGCAGCGACAGGGAGGCAATTGAAGCACTCGGTGAAGGCCTTCCATATGCGAACATTATACCTTCTCTTGCACTCGTCATAGAATCCATAGATACGATTGATAGATGCACATTCATGGTTTCCCCTTAGAAGAAAAAAATTTTCCTTGTATTTGATCTTGTACGCAAGGAGAAGACATATTGTCTCTATGCTCTGCTTGCCACGATCAACATAGTCCCCTAGGAATAAATAATTTGCCTCAGGTGGATATCCACCATATTCGAACAATCGTAAGAGGTCCGAAAACTGGCCATGAACATCACCTGAGCAAGCAGTACGACAAACATATCATTACTTTCTATCAAAAGCCTTTACAAAAACCCTAAGAAGTTTATAAAAAGACATAGCTATGTTAGACTCATGATTAAGAGCAAACAATAACCATGCACACAAATTTCTTATTAGAATCTAGCTTTGATAATTTTGCCATTCTGGTAAGAAGTGGCAGACACAATTACAGTAAAAATAGAATGTAGTTCCTATACTGAATACCAATTATCAAGGAGAGCCTCGTCAACCACAAGAACAGAACTTAATCTTTATCGTTATAACTTATAACCTATATGTAAGTTAATATGAATAATTTAATTTAAATTACTTATTCACCTTCTTAAAAGTAAATCCAACAGAACTTTAAAGAAAATGCTACAGGTCTACACCTTTTCTTTCTTCCTAAGGCCATATGAGCCAGGGTTGTTGAAAGATTTATCCAACATCAATGACGATCCAACCTGTCCTAAAATTGTTATAAAAAAATAAATACTACTTAACATTTGAGAATTTTAAGTTTCCATTTGGGTTATGACATCTGAAAGGGCCGCACTAGAAATAAGAAACTTGAGATACAAATTCAAGTTGCAAAAAGAAATGTTCATCAGATGAAATTATCCAATCAGGGAAGAATTTTCAAAAAAAAAACTCCACAATAGAATACATGCCCGTTGTTAGAAGACTAATCATCAAACTCTTGGTTAGTGAGTTAACAGTATCAAATTTCAATCTACTTCCTCAAGTATACAATTGTAACAATCCAAAGACCCCTGCATTGAAATTTGTACAGTGGGATCTTCTATGGACATGATAAACTTCTTTTCTTCAACAAATTTAAAGTGATGTAACAGCAGAACAGAATAGATACAAGTACAGATATTTCCACCAAAACTTGGCCAAACTAATACTATTGTATTAGGGAGCTCCATTCCTAAATTTAGGGGATGCAATTTTTTTTACCCATTTGCTACCAATTAACATCAACAAGCATTGTCCCCAGAGAAAATATGGACAAAAATATCTCTATTCATTCTGTAAACTCTTTTCGTCCACACCAATGTGTAATACTGGAGGCTCTATTAAGTATAAATGCAACAAAACACACATCAACATAACAAAACAAGTAGTTCTCTCAATCTTGAGAAGGAAACTACAAGCCCCAATTAGCACATCTATATATCACATGAATAGTTGCATAGGTTATGACTGAAGTCCTCACCTCAATACAGAACTGTAAAGGCCAAACTAATTCACATTAAACTTAAACAAAATCAAACTAGTTCACTCCATTCTCATAGTATATCATTCTCAAGTAACTGACTCTCCGGATTAAATTTCCCTGATGAAAACATGTATCAGTGAATATAGCTTTAGATGCATGCGCATAAAGCTACTCATAGTGTGCTAACAAACCAGTAGCATCAACAACATACACGATTTGAGAAGGCGCCGCACTCTCATTAACCTCTATGTTGCCCGAACAAACTCTCGATGGTCAGTTTTCACAACTGGTTGGATTTAGGGTAAGGCAAATGCCCCCTAGCTAGGTGCACTATTGGTCGATTTGAAGCAATAATTTTTTGGGCAAGGCAAATACCCCCTAGCTAAGTGTACTATTGATTTTAAGCAATAAATTTTTCCGGGTAGTACACTGCTAAATTCTCTTTTGGGCTAATGGGTTTCTAGAATCTACATGACCATAATCTAAAACACCTTTAGCTCAAACAATAGGAAGAAATTTAAAAAAAAAACATTTTAATAGAATAGAACTTCCTTCACTGCATTACAAATTCCAAGTTTTCAACCTAAAATTGCAGCAAACAACAAGTGGATCCCTCAAGCTTAGCAAACGAACAGAAATTCCAAGGTAGAGAAAATTCTGGAAAAAAATTACATGTTCGTCAATGATTAATTTATTGTTCTTACCGCAAATCTTGATCGGCGCTTCCAGCTCAAGAAGATTCGGCTGGCTGAGAAAGATCTCCTTGGAAACAACACAGAGCTGCTTCATCTCCGCCTCCGTGAGGCTCACCTGCTTCGCCATCCGGCCATTCTTCGCCTCCGTCAACCGCCGTATGATATCGTCGAGCGCCGCCACCTCCATCTCAACACCAAACCCTAACGCCTCTCTCTCTCTCAGAAATTGTGCCAAAAACCAAACGGAGCGACTTCAGAGAAAGAATCCGAATCCGATACCGGCGGAGAGAGATTGATCCGCCGTTAAATCTAACGGAATCCGGCGAGCGTCTCTGTGAAGAATCTTGACGGAGATTGTGGGTTTGAGCCGACGAGTGGCGGCTATTTCCCGCTCGCTGTTGACGGAGTGAGTTAAAAGGGAAGAGCTGGGAATGGGATGGGGCCCATTTTATATGAACCGTAAAATTGAGCCCTAAAAAGAAATAAAATTTTGCTGCAAACCCTATCTGCAAAGAAAATATGGAGCGTGCCGGTTGCACCTGCGGCGCCCACTTGGTTGGTTATTCGGGTCAACTGTCTGGTTAGTGCTATGAGATGATGTGATAATGATTCTTTGTTAGCGAATTTTTTGTTTGAGGTGAACTAAACATGACAAATAATAATGATTTTAAAGTATTGAGATGGTATTAGTCCAGGTGTGAATAGCATACTAAATTTTGATTCTTTTGATTAAAATCAAGCTTCAAATTTTATACAAGATGAAGCATAAATAAAAATATTTTCTGATTATTTAATTTATTTGTAAATAGCTCTAATGGTTGAGCTATACATTTCTTGTTGGCTATGAAGTGACACATCTCGGCGAATTACTAGAGCGTGTAATTTTCTTATTTTGAACATGCTTTGGTTGCTAGGGGTGAATCTGATAGTGAGATTGACGAATCGGTGTTAGCCAGATGTTGTGTGGCGGGTCTCTTTGTGACAGGCTTGCTCACTTGGAATGATGCTTTGATCCGAACCTTGTTTGAAGAGTAGGAGGCCAACCGCTTATTGTTTATCCTCCTATGGATTGAACGAGCTTTGATAATTAGGGATTGTTTTTTGAAAATTTAGGGCATTATTTGATTAAGAGCGCCTATCGAGCCTCTTTTAATGAGGGTGAGATGTGGTTCTCAAAGGATAGGAGTTTGGTTTGGGAAAAAGTGTGGAAGATTTTTGTTCCGGCTAAGGTTTAGTTTTTTTTCTTTGGAAGGTTCCATCGAAATGTTTTCCTTGTCGATTTCGATTGAGGGATAAAGGAGTCCTAACAGATCTCGATTGTCCGTTTTGCCGAGAATTGGAGGAATCTATCACCCACGTCCTTTTAACATGTCCTTGGTTAAGCTCTATGTGGAAAAGATAAGGGATAGAGAAGGTAAGTGGTAATGTCTTGCAACACAGACCTATTCCAGTGGATAAAAGAAGATTATTTGTCGAGATAAGGGTGGTTAGAGAAATGGGTCATGTTGGCGTGGAACATCTGGGTGGATGGAAATGAGACGGTTTAGAGAAATAGAATTTTGGAGGTTTGGGGGATTAGATTTCGAGCAGATGTTCTCCGGGGATTGGGCTGAAAGTAGAGTTTGTGACTCGGTAACTCAAGCTCCGGGTGGTCAAAGCCGGAGGAGGGTTGTATGTTGGTCAACGTCGACGCGACCTTGTCATATTTGGGGAGTCGTTGTGGTTTTAGTACGATCACGAGGGATCATACTGGTGAAGTTCTTATGTCTCGTTGGATGTTGACGACGTTGGAGATCATGCGTTGGCTGAATCTCTTGGGGGTGCGGTCGGCACTATTATGGATTAGCGAGAAGGCTTGGGAAGCGGTCTGAATTTAGACGAATTACCTGGAGGTGTTTCAAGTTTTGGTTACTTCGTCTCAAATTGCTTCTATCTTTGAGTTTGTCATTGATGATTGTAGGAGATTGGTAGTTGGTTCTCAATGTTTGATAATTAGTTTTTGTAAACAATAAGTGAATAGGGTGGCACATGTTCTAGCTCGCGCAGCGCTATCGATGGTTGATTGTGAATGAGAGATGGGTTCTATCCGTCTCGAGCTTCGGTTGTTGATAAATGGTGATATGATTTTTAATATATTATTATCTTTGGCTTAAAAAAACATTCCTCCATAGTCAGTCACTGCAGTTACTCATCTCCCCTCATCCAATAAAAAAGGTGTGGAAACATTCTAGTGATAACCACGGGAGGCGTGAGAACCATAAAAACCAATATAGGATGCATTGTGGCAGGAGCCCCATGTATATATTCTATAAGTGATCCCTGTTAGGATTGTGAAATTGGAAAGAAAAAAATCGACGCTTGCCAACTCAGCACGAGCAGGCCATATGTCCTATTCTCGATGGTTATCACGATTCCCACGAGATGGGAAGGTTCTCACCAGATTTCACCTCTATATATATAGGTGAAATCATATATGAACTGAGTAGAAATTACGAACCGTCCGAACTGGTCGAAAGTGAGTGTGAACTGATGTAAACACAACACATATGGTAGAAAGTGAATGTGAACCAGTAGAAACAGATAGACATGTAGAAACATGGAAATGATCGTAATGTAAATTTGTTGTCACGTATCGCGCGCTAATATAAATCTCGTCAAATGAACGATTCTCTTACATTTCGGACAATTCACATTTATACACAGTTTGCATTAGAATGCATTCTACGCATATATTTCTAACCAAATCAATATGGCCAAATTTTGTACTGTGTTGTAACGCTATACTGGGGTAAATTTGAAATTCAAGTAATCCCAGTCAACCATCTATTTCCACCCGGTCGGTTCTCGTACGTCCAATCCATCTCCTCACGTCACGAGGCATCGCAGACCGATGATTTTAAGCCCCTTCTAGTTTGACCATCACAATCAGACTGGTGTCAAGTTCCCATTGGCCAGATCACCAATCCTCAGCGCCTACAGTGCGGCTTCAGAGCACCCAATCATTCTCGCGCACACACACTTATGTTATGGATAATGCCACGTCGAAACCCAGAAAAAGGGCAGAGCCAGCAAGAAAACAGGCGTTAACAGTTTCCGCTGACGCCCACCTCACCGGAATATTCCCCATCAACGGACCATCTCTGCCCAGACTCTGCCTTTTTCCCGAAAACTATATATACCTCTCACTCTCATCATTTCGTGCCCTAGAAATTCAAATCCCCATTTCTTCTCCACCAGACGCGTCATGCTCCTTCCTCTCACTTTCTTCATGTCCCCTTCACCTTTCCGCTACAAATCCACAGTTTTCTCTCGTTTTTTTATTTTTCTAGCGAAATCTGTACTCGGACGTCTAGAAACTCTTCGTCTTCACTAAGTTATGGCTCCTTGTTGAGAAAATCGACCGGTTGATGTGAGTCTATTTCATGTTTTGAGTTCCGATTTGTGCTCTGGCGATGGATTTGGAGAGATTTGGTAGAGGTGGAGTTGGAGTCGATGAAGCTGAGGCTCGCGAATCGGACAGTGTTTCGGTTCTTGTGAGCTGTCCAGGAGAGAGGTTCAGCTCTTTGGTTAGTGATAAAGGTGATTTTCTAGCCCATTTATGTGTAGATTGTGCGATTTCAGTTGTATAATTGACTTGTTCTGTGTTTTCGTTTGTTCATCATGTTTACAGGTAATGTTTGGTATGTGGGAATATGGGAAAATTTAGAGAAATGGAAAGGGGATGTTGTAATTACTTGTTTTTAGGCGATCTTTGGTAGTCCCGGGATTGAATCAATGATTGGTATGGATTTAGAAAACTGAATTCATGTGTCCTCTATTGGAATGTATGTATTTTACCTTTATCTATCGGCTTTAAGTTAAGGCTTTTAGGAGGAATGAAGAACTGCATATATAAACCAGTAAGGAAACTTTTATATTTTCTGGTTGTTGGATAATTTTTGGATTGACTGGGTTTGCATTAGTGCTAGGCTTGTGAACTCTGTGGATTTAGCATGAAATTTTGATTAGATCAGCCTACTGTTTTCTATCAGCCCCATTATTGACAAATGTCATCTGATTCCTCCATTTGCACTCTATGATGATTGTTTTTTCCAAAGATTTTTTTATCAGCGCCTAAGTAATGTTAAATGGTAACTGAACCACTAAAGTTCCAATCTGAAATTAGTGAAGGATTTTTCCGTTTCTCATCTTAACTGTACCATATTTAATCTTGTTCAGCGGCATTTGCAGTTGATTTTTTGGGCTTATTATATGACTGATTCTGAACTTATAACATATTTAAACCTCTAATGTTCTGAATATGGCAGCGGATTTTTTTGGTTGGGGTGAATGAAATGTCGTGGAGAATGCATAAATGTATAGAGATATGTTCCCTTAAATTTGTATACTTTTTTACTCAGTTTAAATTTCAACGGTCAAGTTTGAATGATAGACTTGAAATGGAAAATTAGTATCGGAGCTTTGGAAGTGTGGTTGAGGAAGTACGTGAAGCAACTTGAATGGTTACTGTCTTTTTCAATTAAAAGGATGAACAAGATTTAGCTTTCTTTTGGGTACTTCATCTCGTTTCTTATGTAACAAATATGGTGTGGATTTACTTCTATAATTTCAGGTTTTGGTAATAATCTGATTGATTCAAGTTAACTTTGGAAACGTTTAGTCTTATATGTTGGGATTTATGTTCCAATTCTGGTCTATTGGTTTTAATATCTGATTCTTTTGTAATCATACATTGCAGAAAAAAATCATTTGATCAAGCAAAAGGGCCACACGAAGAATTGCAAGAGAGGTGAGAAGCGTAATCTGAAAGTTCACGCGAAGAGTAAATATGATACTTTTCCACCGAAAGTGGGTTCAGCGAGTTCCAGTACATCTTTGGGAGGGAGCAACTTCCTTGGTATAACATTACTGTCCTAGATACCTCGTTTAGAAGGCTTTAAGCCATGTCACAGAAAATAGCTTGATATCTTGTTTGCCATGTTGCTATGTTAGTTTCACTGACAATTATTCTGTGCAAACTGCAATCATTCATCCATCTTTGGGTTAATCAATCTGGTAGCACATCTTACATCTGGACAAATCTACTTATCAAAGCATGAGACCTATGAAGAAAGATGATTTGAGTCCAACAGAAAATCATAGCTATTTCTCCTTTAGATCTGTTGATGTTTTCAGTGGCACCATTCCCTTTGATGTAATGAGCTTTATGTTTCACATTCCTTTTCTGTAAACCCACATGTTTTCTTCCTGACTAAAGTTATTCAGCCCTTTGTATTCTCTTCTTAGTATATGGTCCCTATAGAAGTTTGTGGAACCTTGTTATATGGCATTAATAATGATAATGGCAATTTCCTCTTTTTGAGTGTGCTTGTTTTGAACACCAATAGGCTTCTTCTTTTAAATTAGTAGGATCAATATAACTCTTCTTTCTATGTGTCAGAAATTATCTTTATTGTAGTTACTCATTGGCAATATTTATTTTGATGTCTTGATTGCTATTCTTCTAAGCCTTCATGTGAAGCCATCTCAACAAATTCATATTGACTATGCATAGTTTTTTGGTGTTTCGGTTATCTTCTTAGTCAGTGAATATATGTAGCAAGTACCTATTAAAAAAGAAATGATTATTCTTTGCAAACGGTCTGATTGTATGAATATCAACCCACCCAAGTTTTAGCATTGACTAAATTATCTTTTATCCTTGTTTTTTGCTCATTCTCCTCTTCTTTATATTGGTAGTCTGTAAGACCCAGTGCATGAGACTCCCCCCAATGTGAGGGCCTAGGGATGGTCATCTATGTACGCAATCTTCCCAAACTTACGCAGAGCGTCTTTTTCAGACTTGAGCCTGTGACCTAAAGTTACAAGGCACGACGAGGCTTACCTTCATTGGCGGCCTAAAAAAGAATTTGTTAATCTTTGTTGACATATGATTAGAAATTTTGCTGGGAAGAGATATTTTGGCGTACATTTCATATGTGAATCTGACATGTGTTAGGTATATAGCAGTTAGTGATTTGTATGGTATGTGTCACTGGTTACTTCTGCCATATGTAATGGAGTCAATCTTCCTTTGCTATCCATAACAAAAATTTGTAGCTTTTTCCCACTTGTATTGCCCCAATTTCTTTCTCAATCTCCTATCCGTAATATGTAAACAGAAAAGTAAACCATATTGAACCATGCATACTTCAGTTCCTGCATTACAAGGTTTACAACTAGTATTCATATAAAATACATAAGTTAACTCTCTATGTTGATGTTAGGTTATGGTCTGAAGTCAGATGCCTATGATGTCACGAAGCTTATAGATGATTGTTCGTTGATTGGACTCCTTGATGGCACTTACAAGGCTCCTAGTTTGGGCAAAACCACGGGAAAGAAGGAAACAGTTACTAGTGAAACTTTTCTGCATTCAGTTAGAAAGACTGGATCAGTTCTCGACCTCCTTAGGCCTCTACAACCCCAGAAGTTTGCTGAGATGGATAGCTCTTCTTACGAGAATATCCCCGCATGCCTTCCAACCATTGTTTCATGTGGTGCCAGTGGTTGTAGAAAAACTGGCACAGTAGACTTATCTTCAGTTGACAAGGTTAGTAGGTATGCAAATTCTAAAAAGCTGGTCAGACATATAATGGACTGGGTTGATTAATTACAAAACGTAGATTGCAATTAGGAACACAACTGGAAAGAGCTCTCTCTCAAGACATACATATCGACAAATACCAATGCTGTTATCTTAATTTGCTGGTAGTTATTGAATATTTGAAAAATCTTCTGCATGAAGTGCCACATTGAGAAAATTGATGTCCATGTATGTACATGTGAATATGATATTGTTTTGTTCTACCTAAGGAATCTTACATTTGTTATAATTTAAAACCCAGCGCTACTTACTTTTCTAGTTAAGGGTGCACATTAGTGAATGCTTATTTTGCACATCTTATTTTTGAAGAATCAGGATCACCTTACCAAGCCTAAAGTTCCTGGTGATGTGCTTGATTTCCCATCATATCAACCTAAAGAGATTTTGGAACTCTTGTCACTTCCTCCACCCAAGGATTTGGATTCTTTGCTCCAGGATTTGGTGAAGCCTGCAGTATCATCAAGGAACACTATTGATGTACGTCCAGGCAAGCAAATAGCTTGTCGCCCAAGCTTGCCAGCTTTTCCCTGGTCATATAATTTTAATGTGCAAAGTAGGGTCAATGCTGATATGATTAAGTTATCTTCAAATAAAAATGCATGCATTGGTAGATGGGGAAGAATAGGAAAAACAGTTGGTTATGTTGGGGTTTCCAGCCATTGTTTTTCAGACTTGGACTCTCTCAAATATGACAGCAACTTAGTTCCTTCTGAGAGACTAACGCCATGCACTTCAGAAAATAAAGTTGTGCCATATATATCGGGCAGCCTACATTGGTCTGAGTGGGGTTCGTCCTCTTCAGCTACATGTTCAAAAGCTTCTTTCCATGTTTCTTTAGGTAAGGATTTCTTCTAGTGTCAGCTTGTTCAGTAAACAAATTCTTGGAAACAGTTTCTTAGACTCTCTTGAGTTGTTAATCTAGACTTTTCTCCTCTTGCAGATGCAGAAACTGGAGGAGTTGGGAAGTATGAAGGAAATGGTATGATTTGTTTTCATTTTCTAAATTATAGACACCAGACTGCCTGCATAAGTGTCTTCCACATTTGAATTTGTGTTTTAGATCGTGACACAATATTGTCCAAAGAACTGCCTGTTATTCATTATCCGATTCCTGGTTGCTAGAATAAGGTGATTTACTACTAGAATCATTCACTTCACCCCTAAATGATTTGAATCAACTTCAATCCTAAATAGGAGATAGATATAAGTTGTTGCAAATCGTGATGACTCATGTCAAATCTATTTAGTTTGATGGATAATGTAAGTTGGTCACAATCAATGTGAATTGGGCCTGATTTTCACAATCTGAAAATCTTAATGTTTGTTGTTCGTCCTTTCCAGATTTATACTGGAAACATCATCTCTGGCCTAGTCATCATCAGTATTCTCAATTTAACCTTCTAGCTGATTTAGCTAGCATAGTCTCATAGAGCGTATTGTTCCTTGCATGTTTGATCACTATGTTTCTGTAATAACTATTTTCTCCTATGGCAGACGAGAATTGTCCGAGAATCCTAGCAGCTGCCCAAACTCTGATAGACATGATGACAACTACAGTAAGGCAAGACAGAGATGCACTGACAACATGGCAGAAGAAGGCTTCGCAAAAGACCTCAAAAGCTCGTAAGTCAAGAGCCATTGACAAAGGTCAGGACGTATCTTCCATCACAATGTCATTCTTGGAATCTGACAATGTATCAAGAAGTGCTAACCAAGCACTCCCCTCAAAGAAGCCTAAGCTCTCCATGACGGAAAAAAAGAAAGATCCTGGCCATGCCAGTAGTGCCAGAGAAGGAGCGATGAACTGGTCAACTCCCAAATCAGTTAGATCGTCACCCAGCAAGTCAATGAGGGATTCAATTGCAGAAACAAGTCACTCTTCTACTACTGTCATGAAGCAGTCATCTATGATGCCACCGCCAACAAGGGTTTTGGGTAAGGCACCCGACAGCGAACATAGAACGAGGAACTTCGCCGTGGAGTGGAAAAACGCGGAAAGGGAGTCAATTACAGTAACAAGAGGCTCCTCTACTAACATCATCAAGCAATCACGGGTTTTGGATAATTCTCATGACAGTGAAAAGAAACGCAAGGCTCGTGACAATGAGGAGAGACCAAGAAACTCAGAGATAGATAATATGGTGATAAATTGGCATTATGGAGGAAGAGACTCAATTGCAGAACCAAGACACTCGAAGCAATGGCCAGCAAGAGTTTTAGGCAAGGATCGTGACAGTGAACATAAGATAAGGAAATTAGTGGTAGATTGGAACAATGGAGGAGGAAGAGATTCAAATACAGAAACCAAACATATTTCTGTTAATAGCACAAAGCAGCCGTTTACAACACCCCCGCCAGCAAGGGTTTCCGACAAGTTGAGCAAGCCAGAGCAAAAGCGCAAGGCCTGCGACAGTGAAGAGAGACCGAGGAAATTTATGGATTGGCGCAACTTAGGGATGAGGGAGACGATGGAATAATGTGAAATGTGTTGACTACAGAATGTGATTTCTCATCAGTTCATTGGTAAATGTGTGTACATAGGTGCTTTAGAACAGGGTTGTTAATTGTTATAAGGGAAGGGTCATGCTGCAGATGTAGGGAAATGGTGTTGTAAGGTTTGTCACAAAAAGTGAAGTGCTGTAACATTAAGGACAGTTGTAGAGATCATTCACATGAAAATAGAAATTTCACTCATCCCATTCTGTACAATCTGATTTTCTGTTAAAAGACAAACTTAGATTCAAAATCTCGAGAGACCCCTTTAGCAACTTGTTTGCATCAGTCCTTCACAAAAAGTGAGTCCAAAATTTACATTGTTTTGTTAAACATATATAACATTCTGATATTGCAAGAAAAGCATATGGGGATGTAGCTCAGATGGTAGAGCGCTCGCTTAGCATGCGAGAGGTACGGGGATCGATACCCCGCATCTCCATTTTTCACAAATCTAATACAGCTACCATACGATACGTCGTCGTTTAAGGGGTCGTTCACCTACCTTTGAGTTGAGCCCCTGAGCCTTGATGGACATGTCGGTAGGGTATGGGCCCATATTTGTGTGTGTTACATTCCCACCACTGGCCCATGTGACGCGCTATTTCTCTCCAGCTTGTTGGAGCTTTTCGTTTACAGGTTTGGATTTTTTGCCCAAAGTCTTTGAGCAACACCCATGGCCTACTCAAAAGTCTTTCGTTCTTGTTGAAAAGTTAGATCCTGTCTCTTCTGCAAAATATATGCTGAAAGAAGCTTCTATTTATAGACATTTGATAACCTTAACTCTTTCTTATTTGGATGTAAGCGGTGTCATGTCTTTTCTTGGTTATGACAAGGGTGACACTGATGAGAATTTGTCGAACTAACTAGTAGTACTTCACCAAGAGTTGCTAGAGTACGTACAGCCAATCTCTCACTTAATCATTAGTCCGTGATTAATTTTGATCTGACCACACTTGCTTTTTCCAAGCAAATTTACTGTTTACTAACAAGACAAACACCATTAACTAAGTCAATGCAGTTTTTGTTTTAGCTTAGGAAAGAGGTTTATAAGAAAAATGAATGTAAATTACAAATCATAACCACGAATTCTTACAAATTTAACTTTTGGATTGCGACTCTTGGTCCTGCTTCAAGAATTTTAGCACAAGATAATAAATGTTAGGCTAATAATGCAAGGGATAACATAGACAATACAATGTTTGCTTAGCATCTAAGAGGTACCAGTTCTAATATTTGAATGTGGTAACAGAAATTTCATTCAATCCATTCTGTATAATCTAATTACGTATTAATAAATAAACATTTTGATTCAAAATCTTGATAGACAAGTTATTTAAGTTAGTGCTTACACTTAATCACCGTGTGTTTTCTAAATGTAGACTATTTTATTCTTTTTGTACATCAAAATGACACCAAAATCAAATAACTCGAGAGTCTGCAGCTAAACCAATAACATTGAGATGCTTTGTTCAAAAAAATAGAAAATTTGTTATAAACACAACAAAAAACACCATTATAAAGGGGTTTTAGCTTAAATGGTAAAGCGCTCGCTTAGCATGTGAGAGGTACTGGACTGATACCCCGCATCTCCATTTCCCTACATTTTTGCCATCAGTTTAAATGGGCCGGGCCACGATTTCCATTTGGGCCTCAACCCACAAGGCCCTTTGACCCACAAGCGTACCAGGCTAGCTATCACCTAATACTCATTGATTGTGGACAAAGACATCTTATATGCTATACCTATGAACAAAGTCAACACACTCACACCTAAATAATTTCGACATGTTTTTACTTTTATGCAACACCCAATTTACATACCCAAAAAAAATACAAATCATCAATAGAAAAGTTCCGCCGCTAAAACATTTGATCGAGAAGCAAAACAAGAGCCATTGCAAAAACAGGCTGAAAATTTGGGTACACAACCAAGAGAAACACATCATCCCCAAAACACACTCCGGCTCCGCCGGTGGCCTCCTTCCTCTTGATCTCCGCCACCACTCTCCCCCTCCGGTCCGACACCTTACACGACCGGCTCGCGTACGAGCCTCGTATCACATAATCGCACCTCCCATCGCAGCACCCCCCGAGAAACACGCACGCCACCACCTTCCCCCCATTTCTCGACATGTTATTCATAATGCTCTTCCTCACACAACATATCGGCTTCTTCTCGCTCCTCGCCACGCCCTTCGCCCTCACGCTACTACTCTTGTCTCCATCGAGCTCCTCGTAGATCATCCACTCCGGCAGTACCAATCCCAATCTCTGAAATTCAATTTTAGAAAACGAGTAATTAATATTCCAAAAAATTATCGAGGGATAACTGTAGCCAGCTACACCAGCCAAAATCGTTTATGCAGTTAATTACATTGACCCAAATCACATTTGCAGTCAAGTACGCATGCTCAAATCAATTTTGCAATCGAGTACACCTACCCAAATCACTTTTGCAGTTAAGTACACCTAAATTTCTTTCTTAGCTTCAAATCCAATCATTCCATGAGAGATCCATTGAGGTCGCGGTCGATTCCAATTGGACATACATAATTTCTCATTTTATGGTATAATACATTATATGATAGATATCCAAATTGTATACAAATTACAAAAAAAACATATCACCTTAAAATTTTCTTTTTGCCCTGGAATACGCCTAAATGTTACAAATTTAAGCAACATTTTAGGTGTATTTTAAAATAAAAAGTTAACTGATACTTAAATGTAAAAGTGGTTTTAAGGGTATACTTAGCTGCAATTATCTCAATTATTATTAGTGATTTGTAGTTAATTGGGTACCTTGCGTCGGGACATGGCGAGGAGTGACTTGCCGGAGGCGTCCATGAGGACGAGGGGTTCGGGGCGTCCGAGGTAGTTGTCGACTCGGTAGACCAGATTGCCGGAGGAGTCGATGACGGTGAAGCCGTCGCAGCTCATGACGAGTGACCTCCGCCACACCGTCAGGGTACACGTGGACGCGCCGCCGCCGTCGGGCTCGTCCACGTTGTTGTCGGCGACGTAGGGTTGTTGTTGTTGTCGGTGCTCTTCGTGTACGGTTCTGGACATGGATTTGAACAGCGGAAATAGCTTCATCTTTCGATCTCTCTCTCTCACAGTCACAAACTTCGAAAACTGAATTAGTTTTGTTGTTGTTGTGTACAAAAAAGTAGAGGTTAATGGTGAAGAGAGAGGAAGATAATTTATAGTGTCTCTGATCTGCTGGAGATTTGGGATCGAGCTGGTTATACACGTGCTTCACACGCTGACCGGTATGGCACGTGACGGGCTAATAAAGCCCGATTTGATGGAGCGTGTTCTCTAAGGCGCGTGTGGGACTTTCGACTCGTTTTAGCTCGCGGTTCAGATTCAAGATTCCAGAATGAACATAAATGTAAATTGTAATTCAATGCATTTTTTTTGGATAAATTACCAAACAAAATTTTAATACTCTATTTTATTTCAAGTGCAATGTAACATGGAAGATGCAAATTTGCTAGCAGATAGTAAGTTACGTGAAAATAGTGTGTACGTTTGGTTTATGGGCGAGGAGATCGTCTCACCCGATTTGGTTTAATAAACTGCATTTCCTTAAAAATAAATAAATATATTTTTTATTCTAATTTCTTTTTTGAATCAAAGCATGTCATTCATTTAAATCAGAATACATTAATCAGTGTGTCCTTTCTGAGTCCTAGAAGCGAATTTTAAAATGTTAGGTCCTTAATTAATGTGTCAACAATTCATATTGGTTTATTTATTAATTATATATAATCAATATATTTAAAAGAATATTGAGTTTAATTTGATTTTTTTTTTCTTATGAGGAAACGTACATTAAATAATAATTTTTAAAACACTCATATTTTTTTTAATATTACATTGTTTTCCCTAATTATCCTTAAGCTCACCCCACATAAATACCGTGTCGAGTCTCGAACCCTAATCTGAAACCAGAGAGTGAGCAGTGCCAACTATTAAGCCACGCTCAAACTGATTAAAAACACACTCATATAATACTATAATAATCATAATATCAATGAAATCTGGAATTTATTTACTACTGAAATATTAATTTTAGTGTAACTAACATTTAGTGCAAGGTTGGAGTGTAAAAAAAAATTAACCTTGAAATAGTAATGTCCTTTTGGATTCTATACCATAATATCATTAAGAGTTGGAAAGTGGAATTGCTCTAAATATATATGAATGACAAAATTCTATAAATATGAAAATTGATATTCACACATTGATGATATAGGAAAAAAGAAAATTTTAAATTTATTTTGAAGTGATTTGTTGTCGTTCTACAAAGATATAGAATATTTTTTGACCATCACGTAGATCTAATATTTCCGATTCAATAAATTTTGATACCACTTATAAGCATTACTAAATTGGTCCCAAACTCACTTTCTCACTGTCCCTAACTCTAAAAGCATCTGTTAATATAAAAAATTAATTATAATTGTGTGGTTCAGAGGAAATTATGAAAGAAACAAGTATTGATAAAAAAAACAAGTATAGGTAATAAAATTAATAAAAAGACAAAGCCTCACACTCTCGTGGCTTGGACAGATACACCAAGAACAAAATTTGGAATCCCCAAGTGATATACAGTGGGTGAAACCCAAGAGAGTTGTTCTGGGTTTGTCCGTCGACTGGTTTTACACACATATATTATTGTTAAATGGTGCTGTCCAAAAATTTCTGCTTCATTCATTAATGCAACTTGGTACCTATCGATTCTAGTTTTCAGCTAAAATCTAAATCTAGCTGCATTTAAACAAAATCCACTTGACGATCGAATCCATAATCGCAATAATTAGCTAGGAGACGTGATGATGTGTGCTTCTGGACCACCATTTGAAACCTATTTAACAATTATGTAGGGAGAAGAAATTCGACCAAGCATATTGTTATAATAATGTGTGGAATGTGATAAATTTATAAATATTATTCATAGTATTATTATTTTACAAATATCTGACCCCATGGAATCAATTTAAAATCTAAAATTTTAACTTATTGATGAAAGATGAAAATAATATAGTTTTTAGTTGAAAACCATAATCAATTCAAATTTCTTTACGGTTTGTCTTTGGCGAGGTACGTGGCGCGAGGATGTGGGTGTGCGACTACTAGAAGGCTTCAGCGAGTTGCTGCGGTGATTCTGACGGGCTCTTTGCGATGGTAAAGTTAGGGGGTATTATTTTGATATCATCTGTGAGGGGAGACGGGCCTGAGAGGGGGTTAATGGTGGTTGGGCAGAGAAACTCTGTCAATTAATTAGCTTGTCGCGGGAACGGTGGAGATCGGTGCAACGAGAGCATACGGGCCCGGGCGGGGCTTATCGGAGGTAGGGTAGGAAAACTTTGGCGATTAGCTTGCTGCAACTTAAGATGGTTGATGGCTCGGTATTGGGAGGGATATGGAAATCTCTGGTGTTGATGGACAGATTTATGTAAGCATATCGAACTAGGGGGTCTTGGTTTTCTAAAGCTTCAATACGCCCTCGAGGTGTCCAATTGGGCTCAGTACTGGGAGCGTTTCGGGGTTCTCTAGGGTCGATGGGCTGATATTGGTAAGCACAAATAGTTTGGAGGATTTGAATTATTAAAGATTCACGATTCCCATATCGATCACAGGGTTGATCGAGGAAGCTGGTTTAACGCGTTCAACAGTGAGATCACAGGATTTCTCCATCTGTATGAGGTAGAGGCTGTGACTCTGCATGATGCTAATTGTTCGAGTCGATTGGTCTCTGGGGTTGTCATGGAAACTTGTTTAAGGCATTATGTAGCAGAATCACGGGGTTTCTTCATTCGTATGAGGTGGAGGACGTGGGTCTACATGATGCTAAACGGGTATATTCGAACATCTTTGGAGGTATCGTTAGCGATTGTTGCTGCGTACTGTCCACTTCTGGGACATGCGTTTTTATTTATTTTGCTCGTCACTCTTGTAATTCTGTGACTCATAAATTAGCCAAGTACGCTTTAACTAACAGTAGTTGGGATCACGGTGCGAGGTATGTCTCACCATTTGTTGCTTCGGTTGTCCAACATTATGTCGGGTTAGTTGCTTAATAATATTCATGTTTTTCCCTCAAAAAAATATAGTTTTTTGTTTGAGGCAAAATTGCAAAATTTGATATGAATTATTTCAATTTTGTAACACAAGTGGATGTGAACTTTTTTTCTTTCAAAATGTGTATATTTATAAAAAAAATGACTAAAATGCTTTTAAAATTATTACTTTTTACAAAACATAAAAAAATAGGGATAATGACATATCACTACACTCAATAATATCATTTTTCAAAATTAGTACCCAAACTTTAAAAGTTTTGTTTCAGGTACTTAAAAATTTTTAAGCGACATTTAAGATAACTTATGTTAAATATAACAAAGTTGCCGTATGAATATATATGTAACTTCTGAAACGAAACTTTTAAAGTTGAGGTAATGATTTTGAAAACAGAGATTACTAGGTGTAGTGATATGTATTGTCCCTAAAAAAATATCTTTCAACTCGAGCATGAGGGTTTTTCTCTAAACTCCTAACTCGTCTAAATTTAAAGTCTTGTGAAAGGACTTCAATATTTTGTGAGAGAATAAAAAAATCGACCAACTCAAATTGAATTTTTTAAAATTTTATAAAACATATTTCAAAACATTTTCATTATTTTTTGAACAAATCTACGCAATTCTTATAAAATGGTATGTTTACAACCATTTTTTTGTACAAAAGAAAGTTCACACGACCCCTTCTACACAATTAAAAAATATGGTTATGACAATTTTTGACATTAACTTTTAATTTAATGAAGGTTTCAATGTATCTCTTATATTTGCAGCTGTACCTACCCTAGATTAGGGACAGCTGCAGGTGAGGCTACCCTACAATACATTACTTGGCCGGCCTTTTCCATTCATTCAACACTAGCATGGTCTCAGCTCTCAACAAGATCACTCAAGAATTAGGTCTTCTCTTCACTCATAAATGCATTTCTGATTTGCTTCCTTTAGTTTCTAGATTTTTTGTTGACTATTGATGCTACAAAACATCATTAAACTTGTTTTGTACCATTGATTTTTCGTTTACGACTATTTTTTTTCCAAATAAGTGTACTATAGTATGTTCGTATAAATTAGAGTTATGAATAATTATCTTGTGTATATTCAGGAGAAAATGACAATTTATTACAATTAATTATATCATTTTGACATTCTAATTATTTTTTTAATGCATTAACTATTAGTCTGGAACAACTACCTCTAAAATGCACCGGTTGAAAATAAACAAAAAACAATTAAAAAATAAGAAAAGGAAACCATATCTTGACCACACCTTCCACCAAATCTTTTACACTTTCTAATTTTCTAATAAATTTTTTTGTTCTTTTCAATCAATAATAGTTTAAGTATTTTAGGGGTGTTTTACCTCAAAATGATAGTTAATAAACTGTCATTATCCCTATATTCATATATTTTAATATAATAATTACAACAATAATAAAAAAATTTTGATGCATTTTCTTTTTAAAATGAAAAAAATAAATGTTTTAAGTAAATTTAATAAATATGATATTTATTCTATAACAAAATAAAATTTTGGTCGGCCGAGATTTTTGGCTCAAAGTTGCTGTCAAGCAGTGGCTTCCAAATCCATATTTCCTTCCTTCAACTTTCTTATTACTTCATCATTCATTCCAAAAATTTGGTTTCCTTTCATTTTCAATGTTAATCACTTGCCATTTTCGTGGACCTAATTAAATTGAACATTTTTAATACGTTTTAGAGCTCATATTGACTTTGTGTGGCGAAATTAAATTTCGAAAGCTAAATTTGAATTAAAATTGAGAACAAGGACCGTAATAGACACAAAAACTCTCATTATCAATTACAAAAAGAGTTTTTTAAAAATAAAAACTTGCTCTGTCCAGTTCGACATGGCAATAACATTTGTTATAACTTATAGCCAGAAGAAAGAAAATGATATAAAAGTGAAATCAAACAATGAACAAGAATGTTGAATTTATTTGTTTTGTTGATAGTGTAACAATTTTTTTTCTTCTTTCCTGTAATTCAAATCAAAATTATACTCCATATGATTTGAAATGAATTGATACCACACAACATAGGAATCTATAGGGAAAGAGGGAAAAGATATGTGAGAACCAACGTAGCGGTGTTATGTTGCACGGAAAGGTATTCTTTAATATCTTATATGTGAACTCTGTCAAAAGAGTGGTTTAACGAGTATTTGAAAAAAAAATAATTTATTTTGTCACATCAGCGTAACTGTCAATGTCACGGGTCGTTCTCCCGTAAATAGCACCACGTGTAGATAGCACCAAGTGCGGCTCTCCCGTAGATTCGCCCAAACTCTCAAACTTATGGATACAATTCACACAAAAATATATAAACAAAATGCACATTTTATTTTCAAAAGAAACGGACTGAATATTCTGGTCTTGTTTATACACGTGGCCTCACGGAATTGTGGGGACCTACGTTGCATATTATTGCTTACCAAATATAGAAAGAAATGAAGTTAGGGTCAAACACGTGCAACAGAAGAATGAATATTTATGGACAAGATCAATACAGTGTTAAAAATATGTATTTAAGAATCTAATTGGAATGATAAATTTTTATTTTTATTTATAAATTTGAGTTTTCAAATAAGTTAAACTTTTAATACATATTAGAGCTTAAAATTTTTATACGATGATAAATATAAGTCTTCATTTATCAATTTAAATTTTGTCAACGTTTGTGACGAAGAAACAGTAGATTTGATCAATCACCCATCACCGACCAAGTTGGACTTCCTGCATCACCCACCTAACTGGCTCACTTCTATATGTCTTTAGCTTCTGTTTTCAAGTACAACACAATTATTATACAGTTACAGTACTGTAAATCAATACAGCCCAGTATACTGACAAAAATTAAATAATATTTTGGGCCTTGTATGATGGGCATTTTTAACATTTTAAAGTTATTAAGAGATTATGGGCCTGACAGGCTAAGCTACCTAGATACGTTACCAACAAAATAGCCCAACTTTTGTTTTTCAAATAAAAAACAGCACTAGCTGAGGCCCAATACACATTCTTATTTGGGCCAACACTATGTTTTTAGTGGTGTGCGGCTCCAGGGATAGCAACGTGTAGGGTCGGTCGATTCAGTGATCTTCGTCTTTTATTTTGTTGGATTAGACACATCGAGTCTCCTTCGAATTATGAGATTATTGTCTCTCAACATATTGCAAGGGGGCATGTTTGGAGTAGAGATTAAGAATTCCCGTCTCGTATACCGTCAGATTAAGGACACCAGTTTGGACATCTATTTAAACTCTATTAATGAATACTTGAAATGACTAAACTACCATTATTTGTCATTCAAATTTTTAAAAGTATGTCATTGATACTTTTTGTTCTCTCTCCTCTCATTCTCTCCTCCCACTTCCTAACTTAATAATCTCTTCAGCAATTCAACAATTCATCAATCAAGCTCAACACCTAACAATCCCAATGTCGATTCAGTTTCAATTTACTTAGTTTTCTTTTATAGAAATTTCAGTTTTGATTCTCAGAAATTTCAATTCTATAAACCCACCTCATTCTCCTCATTTTCTCCTACTCATTTGTATCTTCTCCGGCTCACGGTCCTGGACCTCGAGCTCTCCGAATCCTCCTCCTCCGTGGTGTAGTTCTCTTGCCAGAAAAGGACGAATATGCGTGGAGGAAGTGCGAAAAAAAGCTCATATGTACATCACCAGAACTGCTCGGTCCTTGTTGGATCTTCTCGGTCCTCGCTAGATTTGGGGTTTGGAAGTAGAGGGTGTCATGAAAAGGATTTGAACTAGAGAGTGAGAGGTTGAAGAGTGAGAGACTGAACCCACCTCGCAGGCGACCGAACCGAACCACCTCGCCTTTGATTTGTGATTGGGCTCCACAAAAAAACAGTAGATCTACAACTGATTTGTGACCTACCTTCACAAAAAAAACTCAATACTCAATACCCAAAAATCTATAAACCTCACTTCACAACTATGAGAGCTTGCCGAAGAAGAGAGCTCAGTTGCAGGAGAAGACAACCCTGTTTTTCTATTGACTTTTGGGTTTATTTTTAGTCTTTTGTAGACTAGAATATTTTTGGTGATACATTCGATGAAATTATCACGTGTATGCACGTGACCCATCTTGTTCGTTAATTCTAACAGAATGTTAATATTTGTTCTAAACTGATAGTTAAGGTATTAAGAAGAAAAATGATTAGAGTACCTAAGTGTAAAAATGCTATAGCAATGCCATTTTCCCTGTATTTAATAAGCTAAATTCATAATATGTTTTTAATAAAAAAACAGTCAATAAGATGATAATAAATGCATTACGTACGAACACATTTTCTTTGTAAATTTTCTGGCTAGCTTACCAAACCATCCCGAGGAAAAAAAATGGTCTTTAACGGGTGAGACAGAGACCTCCTGCTTGACCACAGCCAATAGCTGCACGCATGCAAGCTTGACCTTAATCTTCTATTTCGAAAACAAACTCAAACAAAAACAAATGTCACTATATTTAGTTCAAACTTGAACGTTGATTTACATGACAAGTAAGCAAGACAAGTGGAGGGAAATTGATGAACATTGAGTCTAAATTTTTTAAGAACTAATTAAAATCTCTATAATATAAAAGTTGGTGAACCATTGACTTGTTGTGGGTCAATCGTCGTTTCTGAGGTTTATACACGCAATGATCTTCTAGAAGCCCATGCATGACATCCCAAAAAACTGTCCAACAAACCCGTTTTGTAATCATATTATTGTATAATAAGAGAGCTATTATATTCATATGAAAATGTTTTTTTTAGGGCACGAATTAAAATATCTTATAATGAATAAGTTTAATCAATTTCAAATTTATCAAAATTATATATCTTTTGCATACTTATTAGCAGTATTTTGTATGGATGGCAACGTTCCCGTCTTGATCATTTCTTCAGTATTTTATCTCTGATACTTTATGAATTTCCAAGACCCATCTCGATACTAATGAATATTTATAATAAAATTTATTTTAACATTATTTTCAAGAAAAAATATTATTTTTCTTTAAATATGTATTAAAATATCATTTAAATTAAATATAATTCTTACCTTATCAAATTTACTAAATATCACATATGCTCTGACCAAATCGAATACATCAGGTCCTTTTAAAAATGGGTTATTTTGTCATCCTAATATTATGTAAGAATGACATATTTTTTATTATTGAATCGAGAAACATGTTCATTCAAATATACACATATTTTACATTATTATTTTAAATGTGGGTGAATCCATTAAACTAAAGTTAATTCATTGTGTTTTGTGCGTATCCACAACGCATTATCTATTAAAAACCAACAAAACCTGCTTTCAAAAAAAAAACCAACAAAACCTTCCTTAAATAAACCATCTCAGTATAGGATAGATATGGATTTGCGGTGTTATTTGACATGTAGCCACTGTCTCTTTATTTGTATTTCCTTTCAACGGTAGCTAAATAACGAGGTAACTTATGGAACAAGTTATTCCTAAATATCCAAATTCAACTAAAAACCTCAAATTTAATTGACTATATACTAAAATATAATTGTGATCACTTGTCAAACCTTACACATTTATTTATTTAGATGTCTTCTTGTTCACACTTGTACATACTTATTTTCTCTCGTTTCATTAATTATGTGTGATTATTTCACCCTAACTCCAGAATAATTCCAAGCCACAACTATACTCATTAACTTAAGCATGAAGAATTAAGTGGTCTGAGTGCACGCACTTAAGCTCTGTAGTATTTATGGGTGGACACGGTTCCAGAACATTCCGAATAAGTTAGAACTGGATTCGACATGGCCATATTCGGTTACTTAATCATTAGAATCATATTAGGAACCGTTATGTGAGAAAATGGTCTAATCTAGTTGCGATTCTCTTGTTCGGTTTCAAGTCTTACACTGTTGAAACCTGTTGTTGTTGTTTTTCTTAATTTAGTCTCAATTTATATAACAAATTTGACGAAGATTTATACCCCAAAACATGAAATTTGCAATTATAAAAGTAGTTAAGAAAACTGAATGTTAAGATTTAATTATTACAATTCAATCGAAATATAAATTTGAGAAAATTGCAAAAACTCACCTTATAAATTTTTATTTTTTCACAAACTCTCCTTTCACTTTGTCAAGACTTGCACCATTTGCACAAATTTGTCAAAAGTGATGGAAATTGTCACTTAACCAAGCACATAACTTGTATGTGCGGATTTATTTTTGCATAATCCCGACAGTAACATTACCACTTAATTCATACATAATTTTTAGGATTTTTCTTGGAGAAACTTTTTGTTGATCTTAGAGATAGCGAAGAAGACACGTCTCTCAAGCTAGAGAAAAAATTGTCTAGTCATTGGTGTGTAGTTAAGTTTAAGAGTTCGTTTGGACAGCGCGTTCGAGAGACATAATACTACACTATAAACAGTGAAATATATGTTTGGAGGTCTCAGTGATTTGATACGATTTTCTGATCACATATCACCAATTCTGTGAAGTTTCTCTACTCTTTTTGTAATTGAGGCTTGAGCCAAGATTGTTTAATCTTGAGAGAGTGTGTGCCTCTAGTTGTATTTTGAGAGAACTCGTTGTACTAATTATATTAACAGTGGAGATTAAGTGACTCGAGGGTCTCGTGATTTTTTTCCGCCCTCACGTTGAGGAGGTTTTTTACGTTTAAAATTTTACCTGCTTGTTATGTTCTTTTTTGCTATATTTATTAACTTAATTGATTTGCCCTGCTTTATAGAAGCCTACAAGATTTACACAGACTAAGATAATTAATTCTGCCGCATCCACTTATTTCCGCTAGATGATCTTACATGCACTATTTCATTTATTCCACTGCTAATTAAATTTATAGGTTTTCTTATGATGGGTTGATTGAAAACTTTGTGCACTTCATCCATCAATTTGTCAGATAATTTATTGTTTGCGATGAAAAGTTGGGCAAGAAAACTTGCATTTCTGACATCGACAAATGCAAAGGAGAAGTGGCCAGAGAAAATGGAGTTGCAGTTATGTAATTATGTAATTACATGATGGCAACAAATGAAAATTAAATGAATAACTAAGGATATAATTGTCCATAATAATTTTAGACATTACCCATGTAAAGTAGAGGGTCCTATAGAAATTATGTGCATTATCTCACACTACAATAGACAGTGCAAATGTTGATAGAGAACATCAAGAGTTTTTGCAAAAATAGCAGTTTACGGAGAGTATGCAAACACGAATAATTACAAGGTTAGTTTTGGCAATTTTCTCTATAAATTTTGCAGACAAAATAACAATAAAAGATAACAACATACGTGAAAGATAACAACATACGTGAGTGGACGATTAGTGAACAAGTAACGACGCGAACCGGTCTGATTCTTATCAATTAACCAGTAATTTTGAGTTTTAAAAGCCAGAACTGAAGCGAATATAAATGGTTCTCTTAAAATCAGAACCACAACCAAACTATTATCCACGGTTTTGAATCCAGTTTAATTTCCGGTCCAAAATGTCCACCTATATAGTACCACACTACCACTCATTGTTTTTGGTGTGAACGAGACGATACACACAATGACCTTCATAAGAGATATCTACTAGCTTTTAAATGCAAGATTCAGCAATATTCGAATCTATATTTGGACTGCCTCTGTCTTTCTAAATTTGTCAAAAGCTGTGTTATTATTCGGCACGATTTTGTACATATTGAGCAACGTATGGATGACGAAACAGCTGCTTACGTTTTTTATTAGTACCTAAAAGAAGAAGAAGAGGGTTTGTCCAGATAATCTTAATCTGGAGTGGCGCAGAGAGGCATTGATTTGTATATTGGTTCACTGAATCTCATTAAGCCCATCCCTATCTTCTATTCTTTTAATTAAATCGCCAGTAAGAGCAGGTGTTGGATTGTAACAGATCTTTATTCTTTAATTAGTAACTGTCAACAAAGGTTTGTTCGGATAGAGGAAATTATAACTGGCGGCTTAGATGAGAAATCTCAAATTAGTCTCAGTTTCATATGGGTGTACATGAGTCCAATCGAGACTCGGTTTGAAATGACCGAGTTCGTGAAAGTGTTCAGTTAGAATAACGAATAGGCTCAAACAAGATTATACAACAAAGTTTATGTTCGGCTTGAAAAGAAGTCAAGTTTGATCTCAACTCAACTCTGTTTGTTCAGTTTTAACTAAAATTATTTATTGAAAATTAAAATAATGTAATTACTTAATTATTAACATAGTCGATTTGTGAGGATTAATATGTCGGGTTCGAACTCAATTTTTTATTAAATGAGTTCAAACCTTGAGTTGAAATCTAACTCGCACTAAATTGTATTGACTCGAGCTCAATTATTACGATTCCAAGTCAAATATTTAGTGAATCTAACATAAACGACTCATAAAAACCCGACTCAATACATTTTGAGAGGCTGATTTAATTATAATCAAGTTGAAAAGATAACCCTCATTTGTTTGGGGGACTTGCTTCACTGTAAAGCAGTTGTTTTTAGGCCCACTTCAAAATAGGCTCGATTTCGTAAGTAAAGGTCCCGAAAAAAGGTTTGAAGTATGAAAATGAAGGCCATAATTTGTACCCTTATTTTTATGAAAAATAAAATAGTTATTTATAACTTTTGTTTTAGACCAGATAATTATTGAGGCGGCCTAATTATTTGCAAAACTAATTTGATTGCTCAATTTCTCTGTCCAAACGAGGCACACGTCACACTCCAAAAGCAAACCCAACACCAGCAGGCTCATGCGGTGAGGCCGAGATCTTCTTTCCCTTGTCTGGGCCATACAAAGCCCACACAGACTCACGAGTCCGAGTGAGTCTGGGTACGGTTGACTCAGACCGGGCCCCACAACACCTGGCATAAATATACATGTATGTATATTCTCTCTTGCGCCAATTCCACTGTCCTTTACCTCTCCGTCTCTTTCCCACTAATTTTTTTCCTTTTCCCTCTTCCTCTTTCCAGTTTCCACCGCCATAAACTGTGTAAACGCGTCACCTAGCAAACCCCGTAGCCGCAGCTTCTTTTTGATTTTGCTCTACTCTACTAGTGCTCTCTCAGGTCCATCGATTTCACTCTCACGCTCAACATCATCCATTACCTCTCCATTTTTATATATAGTTTATTTCTATATATTCTTCTTCTTTTTTTGTTCTTCTCTTCATTTTGGTCCCCTGCATTTGGTCCTCCGCTAACTCACTCCTCTGTCTTTTTCTTCACTGCGCGTTCCTTCATGCCTCTGCCCAGAGATTCCCGACGCGTTTTGCTGCAGCGACCTGTCGTTTCGTTCGGTCCACAATCGCATTCTTGTTAGCACTATACATCACGAGCTCCTTGCGTCTCTGCGTGTACTGTTTTGGATCAGTGTGCGCATTTTTAGTTGACCGATGAGGGGTTTCGGGAAGCACGAGCGCCGGTGGGGCTCCGACTCGATTCCCGGCCGGAAGGCGGTGAGCGAGGGCAATTCTCCGGCGAACGAGCCGAGCTCGTCGGAGGAGTTCGTCGAGGTCACGCTCGATCTTCAAGACGACGACACGATCGTCCTTCGGAGTGTGGAGCCGGCCACGGCGGTGATCGATGTTAACGACGACGGACACGGCGGCGGGATCGGGATCGAGATGTCGATGCCGCCGTCGCCTTCGTCGGCGTCGCGGTCGCCGCTGGCGTCGGCGATGAGGAGGACGTCGTCGAGCAAGCTCCGGCAGTTCTCGCAGGAGCTCAAGGCGGAGGCGGTCGCGAAGGCGAGGCAGTTCTCGCAGGAGCTCAAGGCGGAGCTCAGGCGCTTCTCGTGGAGCCACGGCTACACGTCGCGCGTGCTCTCCGCCTCCGCGACGGCGGCGGGATCGCCTCATCCAGGGAGCGGATTCGATTCGGCCATGGCGGCGAGGGCGCTCAGGAAGCAGCGGGCTCAGCTCGACCGGACCCGATCCGGCGCTCACAAGGCGCTTCGAGGACTCAAATTCATCAGCAACTGTAAATCCAAAGGCGTCGATGCGTGGAACGAAGTGCAGAGCAACTTCGATAAGCTCTCTAAGGAAGGCTTTCTCTATCGCGCCGATTTCGCACAATGCATAGGTTCTATTTCCATTTCCCTAATTTCAAATCTCTGATTCTGATGCTTTGGCTGCATTATCTTCAATTTTGTTTGTCCCCGAAATTAATTTCTTTGTTTTTCTTCATGATTTGACTGAAATTCGAATATTATACTGTTGTGTTGGTTTGAACAGGAATGAGAGATTCGAAGGAGTTTGCTCTGGAATTGTTCGATACTTTGGGCCGTAGACGAAGATTGAAGGTGGAGAAGATCTGCAGAGACGAGCTTTACGAGTTCTGGTCCCAAATTACAGATCAAAGTTTCGATTCCCGACTGCAGATCTTCTTTGACATGTACGCTTCGTTAATTTAATATTAATTAAGGGTATCTAATTGCTAATTAAGTAATCATTTTTTTACTGTTAAAAGAAATATGCCACCCTATTCGTTCCATATGGAAACAGTGCCTAGAAAAGATAGGGGTGTCTTTTTGCATGTGTGTTGTCCAGATTATGGAATTAGATACAAATATTTGTCCACAGCTGAAATTATTATTTTATTTTATTGTGATTTTGTTGATTTTTCTTTGTAATTACCTGACAGGGTTGACAAGAATGATGATGGTAGAATCACAGAGGAGGAAGTAAAAGAGGTAAATTATTTTCAACCTGTCTCTTTCCTCATTTCATTTCTGCACCTAATTTGATTAAGCTGACCGTGTCTAAACTAGTTGTAATTTCTGATAAATTAATAATTAGGCAGGATTGGGTGGCCTTATTATAATTTTAGAATTATCTACTCCAATCATCAGAAAATCAAATTGATGCTCCTATGTTTCTCCTTACTTAGTCCATGACGTTTTGTATGGAACAGATATGGGTAGCTTCAAGAATTTTTCAGTTCTATCATTTTCTTGAATGTGTAAAGTTGTTCCTAGTGGGGTTGGTGAGGGCTTTTTTGGTCAATATGCTTGTGACAAATGAAATTAATTAGAGATTATGAATTATTGATTTTGGGTTGTAGATCATCATGCTGAGTGCTTCAGCAAACAAGTTATCAAGACTGAAGGAACAGGCAGAGGAATATGCAGCTCTGATCATGGAAGAATTAGACCCTGAAGGGCTTGGCTATATTGAGGTCAGCTGGTCCTCAACCTAACATATAATAATAATGATATTGATTTCCTTATTATTATTTTTTGGTTCGTTTAATGATAATTTATTTTATTTGTACGTAAACAGTTTAGCATGACTTTGACCCATATTCTAGAAGTAATATACACTTGGGTTTTGTAGCATATACTATATGCCTTAGTTCTGCGAGAAGGCCATTTCCTTTTAGGCGGAAAAATAAAAGCATCACTTCCTTGTAAGAATTGAGTTGCCATGTTGTTGAACTGCGCATGAAAAGAACAAGAGCATCATAGTGACAACCTAATTAAGTTGATAATAGGTGTTTAATTTATTGTGAAACACTTGTGGTTGTTCACCTGCTCCTTTGTTCTTGTTTATTTTTCTATTTCCAATTATAGTTGATGCCTGCTCTACGTTAACCCCTCATATATATAAACATAATTAATGGGAGTGTTTCATTCATTTGATCCATTGGTCATGGTATCATTGTCATTATCAGGACAATAGAACTAATCCAATGCCTTAGCTAATCCATTTTTCTTTCAATGATTATAAAATTAACAAATTTAAGAATCATTGAATAAATGACTCATTTACCTCAGTTAACCATCACTTCCGTACCAGGTTCCCCTGTTTCACTCTCAGTCGTGACTGTTACTATTTGCATTCATTATAATTAACTAATCTTAGATTTTATGGTAGAGCACACAATTTAGTTACTAAACCATGTGAGTGCATCAATATCTCAGTGTGTTATCTTCAGGATTGACCAAATGAGTCATAGTTTCTGCAAAATTGTTGTCTTGTATAGTTGTAGAAATGGGTCCCCATGTGAACTAGCTTTTGGTTTGTTTGGTTGTTTCAAACACGCGTTGTTGTCACTAGCACACACTTTGCCACACCACACGGTGGTTCAGTGACTAGGCACTAGGCACAATCATTTTCATTCCTCATTCCACTTTAATTTCTACTGACTTCCATCTGTTGCTGATAAATGGCGATTTTAGCTATGGCAATTAGAGACGCTTCTTCTTCAAAAGGACACGTACTTAAACTACAGCCAAGCCCTCAGTTACACGAGCCAAGCGTTGAGCCAGAACCTTCAGGGGCTGAGGAACAGGAATCAAATACGAAGAATGGGCACAAAACTAGTCTATTATTTACAAGAGAATTGGAGGCGAATCTGGGTCCTGTTGCTGTGGATAATGATCATGATTGGGCTCTTTATATGGAAATTTTACCAGTACAAGCAGAAGAGTGCTTTTAAAATTATGGGATACTGCCTTCTCACAGCTAAGGGTGCGGCCGAGACTCTCAAGTTCAACATGGCTCTTATCCTGTTGCCCGTCTGTAGAAACAGCATCACTTGGCTCAGGTCCACCAAGCTGGGTCACATTGTGCCTTTTGACGACAACATCAACTTCCACAAGGTACACACTACACACCAATGCATCTGGCGGCTAATGTTATTGCTTGTTTTACAAGTTTATCATTTGGGCCCATCTTAACTTGAAAGTCAAATTGATAGGTTTATCCTAACCATCATCCTAAATAAATATACATTTCTGGCATTGCTTCCAATAGTGAAGACTTGGTCTAAACTTTGAGCTGAGAAGCTTCTTTAACAACTCAAAATCAGTCATCCATTGATTTTATGGGTAAATAAAAATCTAAGCTTTAGGTGCTCACTCTATCCAACCAGGGCCAAATTAAAGTGCTCTTCTAGAGCTTGGATTTTAATTGACAATTTAGTAAGACAAAATGGAGGCTAATGTTCTCATATCTATTATTTAACCTAACCAGTTTAAATTTGTAATCTAGGTGTAAATAAAAATTACTGAATTGTTCTACAGGGAGTCATGTGACACATCTTTCTGAATGTTCTATTGCATTACCTTATCGCGGCACTTTAACTAATTACATGTGTTAACAATGGATTTGTGCAGACAATTGCGGGAGGCATTGTCGTTGGTGTCATTCTCCATGCCGGTAACCATCTTGCTTGTGATTTCCCAAAGCTAATTGATGCGTCTGAAGAAATCTATGAAGAGTATCTGGTTCACGATTTTGGCAAACAAAAACCTACCTACTCAGACCTTGTTAAAGGTCCAGAGGGTGTGACAGGGATTTTAATGGTAATTTTGATGACACTTGCTTTCACACTTGCAACAAGTTGTTTCAGGCGAAACCTCGTTAGGCTGCCCAAACCCTTCGATAGGCTTACAGGATTCAATGCCTTCTGGTACTCCCACCACCTCTTTGTCATTGTCTATGCCTTGCTTATTGTCCATGGTGTATTGCTCTACCTTGTCCACAAATGGTCCAGTAAGACGGTATGACATCGAAGCCTCTTCTTCATTCTTCATTATATAGAGATAGGTTGAAGAACTAGTGTATGCATTTTGCAATTCGCCATAAGTATTTAATTATTTCAGACATGGATGTATCTTGCTGTTCCCGTTTTTCTATATGCTGGAGAAAGGACTCTGAGGTACTTCCGTTCAGGTTCATATCCTGTCAAAATACTGAAGGTGATCATAATACACTAACAACTTGCCGGCCATTCAAAATTATTATTTTTGCTTCTGTACTTTGTGTTCATCGGTTACTATTTGGTTATGTTTCGGCTAAAGAATAATACCTATCTTGTAACCGGACTCTCCCTAGAACTCTATCTAATACATACGCCATAAAATTCTTATAATATCCACAAATTCTGTATCATTAAACATCTGTGCTATAATCACATATTTCAGGTTGCCATTTATCCAGGAAATGTTCTCACTTTGCAAATGTCAAAGCCTCCCCAATTCCGGTATAAGAGCGGACAGTACATGTTTGTCCAGTGCCCTGCTATTTCTCCTTTCGAGTGGTTAGTCACAGTTATTCTTAGTTTCTTACCCTTCCCATATCTAGTATTTGATGATATCTAGAATTTGTTGTGCAAACTATATTCTTTAGCATTCTTTAACCATTGCTGAATGATGAAAAATGCTGTTATATTTTAATTTCAGGCATCCATTTTCCATTACCTCTGCTCCCAGTGATGATTATCTTAGTGTTCATATCCGGCAACTTGGGGACTGGACACAGGAGCTTAAGAGGGTGTTCTCAGAGGCATGCGAGCTTCCAATGGCTGGCAAGAGTGGCCTCCTTAGGGCTGATGAAACAACTAAGAAAAGGTATGCATTTTACACATATATGCACTCATGTTCTCATCTTAATTACATGTATCATTGTACTTAATGCGCACGCATGACACATCCCTGCAATGCAGTTTGCCAAAACTCTTAATAGATGGACCTTATGGTGCCCCCGCACAAGACTACCGCAAGTACGATGTCCTGCTACTGGTTGGTCTGGGAATTGGAGCAACGCCTTTCATAAGCATTCTGAAAGACTTGCTCAACAATATTGTCAAAATGGAGGAGCAGGCAGTAAGTATTGTTCTCTCTTTGTGAATCACGAACCCTCCAACGTGGCTAAGGAACATGTCAATAAACTTTGGAGTACCAATTCTGTTTCCTTCTGTTACTCAGGATTCAACCCCAGACATCACTAGAATATCAGACCAAAGTCCTGGGAGCAGTGGGAGCGCTGACAGGATTTCTCCAAGTCCAAGACGCAAGAAACCTCTAAAGACCACCAATGCCTACTTCTATTGGGTAACTAGAGAGCAAGGCTCGTTCGATTGGTTCAAAGGAGTAATGAATGAAGTTGCAGAAGAAGATCAAAGAGTATGTTCGATTTCAATACCTAAAATGCCATTTCATGTCATGTCCATTATAGTTATATATGCTCTAAGCTTTTGCTGATTTTCAAGTTGTCACTGTAAAATCATAGGGTGTGATTGAGATGCACAACTACTTAACCAGCGTCTATGAAGAAGGGGACGCCCGTTCAGCCCTCATCACCATGGTCCAAGCTCTCAACCACGCCAAGAACGGGGTTGACATTGTATCCGGAACTAGGGTAAAATCTCTGATCCGTCCTTCATCATACTCGAATCATTTCCTGATTGATCAATCAACTAACATTCTGCCTAATACTAGGTGAGAACCCATTTCGCGAGGCCGAACTGGAAGAAAGTTTTCTCCAAAATGTGTTCAAAGCATTGTGATGGAAGAATAGGTGAGTCCAAAATGATTTCTTTTCATGTGAACAACTAAGTTTAATATGGAAAATATTAATATTGTCATTGTCATGGTGGGGCAGGAGTTTTCTATTGTGGAGCACCTGTGTTGGCTAAAGAACTGAGCAAGCTCTGTTATGAATTCAACCAAAAAGGGTCAACTAAATTTGAATTCCACAAGGAGCACTTCTAGAAGAGTATTTGGGTTCCTGCCTGGTACGCCTTAACTAGTGCTAAGCACACCTCCATTGCCACAGAATTAATTAAGTCATTTTTATTTTTTGTAAATTCAACAAGTATATAGTTATTGGTGGTAGGGAAAGAGAAGGAGAAATCAGAGAAATACAATACACACATATATAAATATAGTATAGGGATACAAATAAGTTTATTATACATAATAATAGCAGGAAGAAGATAAAAAAGAGAGACATGTCATCTTTGGGTTTCCATGAGGCACAAGGGTAAAATATCTTGAAAATGAAAAAAAAAAGGTTAGTAGGAAATTGAAGTGGAGTACAGCTAAAATGGAGAGGTTGACCTAAAGGAGAAGAATTATATTGGAAAATGGAAATGATGAGAAGAGAGAAAGAGACATTGCGAAGTGGAGAAGGAGACAGTTTTGAATGGGAAAGACCGAAAGGGTCAATGTATGGTGGGCACGGCGAATCCTCGTGTTGTGGTTACTTTACAGCAACAGAAATGTTGATGCAGTTATTTTTTACTTGTTATAGCCAAAAATAATAAGAGAATTGTTTTTCCAAGGGACTCCATTTGAAAGTAGATGGGCCTAATTTAGATATGACTAGACTTTGACTATAGTGTATACGTTGGCGAGCTTCAGAAATTTGTATTTCTATCTTTCTTTAATTTGGCCCAATTAGTTATGTGAGTCCATTTTAGAATTAGCATATATTTTTGGGTCTGTCTCTATCTACATGTTTTCCTTATATCGCTGACAAAAATATACCTCAAAGTGAGAAAAAGGGAATCGATTGTGTCCGTCTGATCTAAAAAATTATGGACTGAATTTGTCTTCAATTTTGAGTGAGGATTCTGAATTTAAAATAGTCATTTAATTTCTATGGGTGATCTGAGTTTCCTTATTTTGAACTAATAATGTCATTTTTTTACTATGATATCATACATAACCGTTTTTTGATACAATTGTTAAGTATGTTTTCAGTTTTCAGTTTTCAATTTTCAATTTTGTGCCAAACGTTTCATTTTTTTAAAGTGTGGTTTCATTTTTGTATCACAAATTTTTCAATGATATAGTTTCATTATATGAACGTGTTTGGTGTAGTTTACACAACTTGCAAATGAAAAAATGCAGTTTACTTAATCTTTTATAAAATGTTACAAATATAGCCTTATCAAAAAGAAACATGAACATGTTTCATTTTTATGAAATTAAGTTCTTACAAACACTTACTCATTTTCATATAACTATTGTTTTATTTTTATTTGATGGTCGTAATTAACTCTCATTTTACGAACATGTTCCATTAAGAAGTTAATGTTTCAAGCAACACCCTACTAATCTAAGAACACAAAATCAATTATTCAAAATCCATTTCAATTTCATAGAAAATAAGACATGTGAGTAAACTCTACACTAGGTAATGCTAATAGCATCAAGAGATAATTTCATAAAACACCCCCTAAAATATGTCAAATCTCACCTAACACTCCTTAAAATTATGTCTCAGATGCACCCCCCCTAAATTAGTAATTTATCTCACTTGCATTTTTCCGTTAACTTCCGTTAAAATCTGTTAAAAAAACTAAAATGCCCTTGAATGTGTTTTAAATTTTTAAACTATGTCATTTTGACCCTATCTTTATTGATTGTGTATTTAGGCATGAATTTTGATTATGGGTATTGCTTTTTTATATTTTCTATATAGATACATGATGTCAAAATTCTTAAAATGGGATTTATTGATTGTGTCTTGTTGCCCAGGAGAGAGAAAGTGACGAATGAGGAGAGAGAAGAGAGGATTAGGAGAGATAGGGTCAAAATGGCATGGTTTGAAAATTTAAAACACATTCAAGGGCATTTTAGTCTTTTTAACATCCATTTTTAACAGATTTTAATGGAAGTTAACGGAAAAATGCATGTAAGATAAATTACCAATTTAGGGGGGATGCATCGGACAAAAATAATTTTAAGGGGTGTTAGGTGAGATTTGACCTATTTTAGGGGGTGTTTTATGAAATTATCCCTAGCATCAAAAAGTAACAAATAATATATGGAACCATAAGTTTCATTAATCCAATTCAGTAGCAGACATAACAATTCTAAACACATGCACATATAGAGATTATATAACTTAGCAACCACTATGAAGAGACACTATACCAATTTTTACATTATCAAAATAGATAACCAAGTACGCTACCAGATTAGAAATCGACTCGGCTCAAAACACTAACTTTGTTTAGTCTAGGCAACAAACAACACAAAAAAGGTCACGTCATTAATAAAACATCCAAATATATCAGAAAGTTATTAATCGATCGAGGCCTTGATATGAACGTGCAGGCTAGAAGGACACAGATTCATAAAGATCGGGCGACAGACTAGAAGGTGCACATTCTATCGCCGATCCATCGCTTTCAAAGAGATATGTGTCATCGTCTTGGTCATGAGAGTCTAATAGAGATTCTACCAGCAGTGCAGTAGGTTACGGTTAGGTCGAGCAGCACGGTAGAAATGTGGAGTCATTCACAACGGATTGTAACTTGACGTCGAAGTCCTTCGTGGTAGTGGTATCAAAGCAGATCTTGGAGAGGTGGGTGGCGAAGCAGATCTAGAGGTGAATGTGAATATGGTTTTGTGAAATGGGGATGTTGCTTTATAAAATGTGAGAGGATTAGAGTGTGGTTTTATTTTTTTGGTTACATTTACCCATACACTCCTTTTCTTATTATTTTATTTATTCCAATTATTTATGGGATAATTCTATATAGGTCACATAAATTTTTTATTTAAAATTTTGGAGGTCACCTAAAATATATATTTTTTTTCTGTTAGTTTTTTTTTATTTTTTATTTTTACAATTTTGAAAATGGGCAAAATACCCTTCTATTATATTTTTCATTATTTCAAGTTGAAATAGACTTCAAATGAAATCCAAAATTGAACATAGTTCTACCTCCTCTCCATTTCTCCCTCCTCTGCTTCTCCTCCATTTCTTTCCATGTATGTCCAGCCATCAGCATCATGAAGTCTATTATTCATTAATCAAATTTTCAGCATTAATCACCCAAACAGCACAATGCTCAGCAGAACCCAAAAACACATCGGGAAAGAAAAACTCGCCGGAGAAGATGGCGGAAGTCGTTGGAGAAGAGTGTTGTAAGACGAGTCCACGCAAACTCCAAAAAAATACCCATTAAAGGATCGAATCTTAGACCCAACCACCTCCTTGCTAACTTAGCCGGCTTGAACTGCTCTAAATCTTGTCCGAAGACGATGGAGAAGAAGGCAGAAGTCGCCGGCAGAAAAACTTCAAAAATAGCAATGAAAAAAATGTCCACCACCGTGTATGAAGAAGTTTGTCTTTGCTTCCTATAATCGCCCACAAAAAGTGAGGTCAGCTCCCACGAAAGCACACACAGGTTAGATTGGAAACTCCATTTGAAGACGTCAGAGACTTCCAAAGAATGCCAGAAACGATAGATAAAGACGCTGGAGACCTCCAAAGCATGCCAGAAATAACAGATGACGCCGACGAAGCTGACTGGATCACACCCCAAGAAGAGTAGGCTTTTGAAAATCACCAAGACTCTTGAAAGCCAAGAAATTGTGCTTGGAAAGCCACCAAAAATGTTGGAGAAGGTCTGGTTGTTGGTGCACTCACCTGAAATCGCTGTCAGAATATATTATTGTTGATTTCTTTCAAAGTTTAGTTGATATCCATATAACATTTCGAAATTTAGAGGTGATTGTGAAAATTGAAACTTTGTAAGTGATTACCGGAAAAAAAAAAGTGAAGTACTCATTATAAAAGATGGTAAATTTTTGTAGACATTTTGAATGAAAACTTGAAGTTCAAATAAGCTCATTTTGGTCATTTCAACTTAAAATAATATTAAATGATGAATATAAGTGTATTTTGGTCATTTCCAAAGTTTTAAAAATAAAATAAAAACTTAAAAATTAACCGAGTTAGTTGTAGAGAGAGAGAGAAACATTTAAAAATATAAAATTAGGTGACTTATCTGATAAATACATAGTTGTAACTTGTAGGTGTACACGATGAGATTATGCTTTAATTTGTTAATGAAGTAAGGATAATTATTGACTGCACCTATTCTTACCCATCATAATGATTCTTATAATCTCATTTAAGAAGTGCTTCCCTTAGTTGTGTGTAGGGGTGCTCAAACTCGGTTAACCGGAATCGGCGCCGAAAACTGAGAACCAAACCGGGTATGGTTGGTTTCCAGAAATAGGAACTAAAACCGACCGGATTTTGGCCAGAAAACGGGATGCCGGTTAACCGGAAAATTACACCGGTTTTCCGGTTAAACCGAAACCGGTACTAATATTATTAATTAGCTATTTTGCCTCCAGATTGGGCGAAATTGAAAATAACACAATACAAAATTTTAACTTTTTTTTCATTAAGAATGAAAAACTATTAAGGATGGATCAGAGAGTGCCCAAAGGCACTCAATCTGATCTCTCCCTAATAATTAAAAAAACACCCTTACCTAATAGTGAAAACCATTAAGGATAGATCAGATAGGACCCAAAGGTTCTCAATCTGGCCTCTCCTTAATGATACAACACACACTACCTAAAATCGATTACAAAACCAAATAAATAGTTACAAAGTTCAAGGATGTTACAGTACAGCAAGTTACAGCAGCAAGCTTATTCAAGCTTCAAAATCATTACAAAACAGAAACAGAAACATAATAAAAAATTCTTAATCTTCAAACTTTCACATGAGAGAAGAGAAGAGACACTATTGGAATTGCATTTTCACCAAATTCTGCAAAACAGAAACATAAGTTAGAAAGTTAACAAAACAAAAACCTAAGTACAAACTTTACAAAACAAAAACTTAGAGAAGACTTTGAAAGTTAAGAAAAGTGTAGAGTAGAGAAGTTACCTTCCTCCACAAAAATAACACACTTCAAGGAATCAGATGAGAGAAGGGGCACCAATGGGACTTGCCGTTTCACCAATTTCTGCAAAACAGAAACCCAAGTTAGAATCTGTCCAAAACAGAAACTGTCCAAAAAAGAGAAGGTATATTTTAAAACAGAAAGTTACCTTCCTCCACTATTTGCAGCTTCTGCAGCTCTTCTTCCAAATCATCTGTATTCAATGGAACCTTCAACCAATCCTGAGTGCACACTAGGCATTGTACGACCGTAGGGCTCAAAGAGCTCCTAAAATCAGTTATGATCCTGCCACCAGTGCTGAAAGCCGATTCGGAAGACACCGTGGATATAGGAATGACCAAGATATCTC
>JAYMTP010000036.1:0-55821 GCA_036897365.1 Geranium brycei
AGCCGTGGGCGGAGGAGGCGGTGAGGGTGGCGGAGGAGGCGGAGCTGGGGCTGCGCGTGGTGGTGGAGTTGAAGCTCAGGCTCTGGAGGTCGTCGGCGAGATCGTCGAGCCATGGCTCCATTAGAGAGAGAGATGTGAAATTGTGAAGCAAGAGAGAGTGTGGAGGTTTGTGTTATAGAGATCGGATTCGGGGGAGAGGAAGGGTCTCTCGTGTGGTGTTGGGCCGGAGAGGCCCGTTTGAGGCCCATTAAGGGGGATTGGCGTATTCGCGTGAATTGGGGTGGCCCGTTTGGACCAGAGTCACAAATAACTTAATACTTAATTAATTAGTCATATTATTACAAGGAAAATGTTTTATTCTTCTTATAAATACTCTATTATATTTTGATAATTTTCTTCTTTTGTCTTTCAGGGGCATAACGAGCACAAGAGACAGATACGTTCACTTAATTTTCAAACTTGGAAACAAATATTTATTAAAAGCTAAAACTAAAATTTAGAGTCAGGTTAAGATCGAACTTGTTTAATAAATGAGATTAGTTTAACGTTCGAATTCAGATCGATTATAATGAGCATGAACTGACCATTTAACAAATCAAACTCGAATAAGTTAGACTGTTTTAATCTCACTACTCTTGTAGTTTGATAAATTCATATGAAATAAATATGATCTCATATTCTTTTTCTTAATGAATATTCGATTTCACTAAATTAGAAGAAAAAAAATCGAATTTTGCTGCTGCTGATTGTTTAAAAAATTTACTTATTATGAATAGTTTTCACAATTTTTGCTCTTGAGTAATTTTAATTCTAATTATAGAAAAGGAAAACAATTTCTTAGAGTTAGAGGTCTTAATAATTATAACTATTATATGATAATTTCCTCGATATTAGTAAATAGTAAATGCTTTCCTTTAATTGCGTAGCCAGATTCAATAATTCTAATGGAATAATAATCCATTGAATTAAACCTCTCTTGATTTTTATTTCAATTTATAAATTATTATGGAAAACAGCTATTTTCAAAAGTCAATTAAAACACATTATTTTGACCAATTTATGAAGCATTAAATTTTTTTTATCAAATATGCAAAGAATTTTTTTTTAATATTAAATCGTTTTCTCTAATTATTTTTAAACTCAATCTAATTATTAGTTCACGTTCAAGCTGGTATTATCCAAAGTAATAATTCATATACACCGAAAAATAAAAATAATTGAATGTATTGAAAATAATGGTTGAACTTGGACCATATGTAATTTCATATTAAACGATAATTAGGTAAATGGAAATAGAGAAAAATAAAGGCACAGTTCATTTCTTTACCAATCTCTCCAACCGACAGTACGGCACCACTTAAAATGTTTAGTTTTTAAATGAATATTGAGGTGAATTAATTTATTTATTAATTAATTAGTGTGACCAGGACCGACCCTCCATAAACGTCGTATTTACGATGAGGCCACCACACCCAACCACAACCTTAATAGCCACCGCAATGCACGCACATGTGTCTTGTCGTGACTTTCCACACCGTAGCTACCATGCACCTCCTCTCATTCAATTTTTCATCACCTTGCCAACTTTAAAGCGAATTTACTGTTGATGGACGATTTTACTATTTACCATGGAGATAAGGTGAGGTTGTACGGTTAAAATATCAAACTTGATTGTTTATAACGATAAGGGTAAATTGAAGTACACCATGAAATTAAGTAAACATTCACCCGATTTTAGATTTTACCTGATTCGTTAATAATGTGTCGAGTAGTGTTGTAAAAATAGATGTTAATTGACTGAAAAGAGCCTTTTTGACTTAGTCAAAAAATAATCGAATTTTTATTTTAAATTTTTATTAAATTATGAACATACATACATTTACGATAAAAAAAAATTAGTATATTATGTACAAACAATAAAATAAATATTTAAGATATAAAATATAATTTTTTTAATATTTGTCACATTTTATACACTTAAATATATCAATAGAGATATCACTTAATATCGATTATTTGAGTTTTATTTATTTATTCTATTAATTTTAAAAAAATTTATCTAAACCCGCATATATCTGATTTTATCCATCTAATCGATCTTGAACTGACTGAGTATGTGGGTACCTATATCCATCCAACTCAGAAATAAGGTGTGAACACGTTATAAACACATAATGAATGTGGTGTAAAATTCTCATCACCCCTACGGACACGGTAGAAACATGAAATGACGTGGTGTGAAGTCGATTCCACGTGTCGCGCGCTGGTATAATCTCACGCAGATAAACAGCTCCCAACCAGTTCAGACTGTTTGTATTTCTACCCCAGTTTGTATTTTATTTTCTCTCTATATATATATATATAAGGATGCATTCAAGTGAGAACCAACGTGAAAGCGTCATGTGGTAAGGTGGATGAGTTCCATTCTATAATCTAGATGAGAAAGTGTTACCCATCGGGAGAATAATGCGACGAGGAATTAGAAAACTTTTTTTTCGCGTCTGTCACTTCAGCGCCACGTGTTGCGCTCTTATGGATTTGCACAGTTCGCACGCTCTCTTTCCGTTCATACCGTATCATGATTTTAGATAAAATTATTTTTTTTTGAAAGCAAACCGAAGTTCATTGATATTACAAGACAGAAAAACTTTGTACCCATACACTGAGCATCAACCGTATACAATTTAAGACCGAACAATTTGTGGCAAATACAAGTAAGTGAATAAAAAATTTCCTTGAACTCGCGTCAAAGATAAGCAAGTCATTAATGGTTTGTGTCGTGGACTTAGCTGGATATTGAAGGTATTGAATTGAACCATTAAACCTTGGCCTTTAAATTTTAACTAAGCAACACGCCAAAACGGTACCGTTCTCAACTGTTTTGTTGTCTCGTAATTCATGGCTCGTCACGTCATAACCAACTCTTCCAAAACATGTACACAACATAATTATATCTATTTTCTTTTTCACCCAAACAAGTTGCGTTTTACATAAAGATAGATGGATAAATAAATAATATATTATTAAATATTTGTCTATAAAATTTGATATATCCATCAATTTAGGCTAATCTAAGAAAAAACATTTGGACAACCAAATAGTAGCATCATTGTGCGTCTAGGGTTTGTGCATATATGTGACGAGTTCCGCTTTATGCAGTTGTGTTAATTTCATCGCAGTTATTTGGTCAATTATTAAATCGGAAATTAGATATAGGGCGGGATTTTGTGTTGGCTGGTGGACAAGATTCACGAGCAGTGGTAGAACTTCTCAATTTCTGTATTAGCGATGGCAATTTTCGGTCTCTACCTTGGGATAAATTTTATCCAGACGCTCAATAATAGCGAGTATCGCGAGGGGAAAGTTTTTGTGGGCTTGGTTTTGGGCAATCCATTCGAATGAGACAAGTCGGCAATTGTGTATATCGATCTAGGGAGGATGTTGGTTCGTTACTGAGAGTGATCATGTTTCTTTGGCGTCGTTGGGCAGACTTATGTAAGCACATCGAGTTATGGGGTCTCGGTATTCTGAAGTTTCGATATGTTTTTGTGATGTTTTGGGGGGATAGATTTAAAGTGGTATGACACGGGGCTTCTGATCTGGTGAGACAAATGTGGGGGTTCGGCTTGTATCTTTGGAATATAAAGAGTGTTTTGCTAGGATTTTGTTGTAAGAGGTTCACGAGGTTTCTCCAGCCAACTGAGGTGGAGGTTGTGGTGCTTACATAAGCATTATGATGTTGCGTGCATACTGGTTTCTGCGGTGGTTCTTGTAAAGGATTTGCGGGGAGTCTCAACCAACTCGAGGTGGAGGCCGTGAGTCTGCAAGAGGTCATGCGATGGGCTATCAGATTGAGTTTGGATAACATCATTATTGTGTCATATTATCAAAAGTGTTGTGTAGGTGATTCAATCCTAGCAAAGTGGAAAGAGTTCTATTTGATTGCGATTTTTTTATTTTATTTATTAAAAATATAGTTCATACACAAACATAACGTAATAATATTACAAATTAAGGATAACTTAAGAATTTGTGGTGATTAAATGATTAGTACTCTATGATAATTAAATAATTTCAGTTCCGTGATTTCATTAATTCTCGAATTCAATTTAAGCTTCTCAAGGTAATAAATTATCGACCGACCAATTATATAAAATGACTATTTATGTAAATAGTATTACTAATAATTGGTAGGTTTGGTTTAATTTGTGAAGTATATATTCATTATATATATACCTATTTTACAAAGAAATATTCCACCGTTTAAATAGTTACCGACGGTATTTATTTTTTCCTATTCATCGGATGTATCATATTGATGAGAGTAGATAGCTCTAATAAGCGACCAAATGTAGCACATTCAAAACTATTTAACAAGCTGTGGCTGTAAAGTTGAATATGGTTTAATTAATTGTCAAATTTTATATTGCTTTGTGCATGGTAATGAAGTCGTTCGAGCTTATTGAATGATATTTAATGTATCTAGGAGATCGAGTCCTATAATTTATGATTATTATTTTAGTTAAAATTGAAATTAATATATGCGAAGACTTCAAGTTATAGGTAGTGAATAATAAATTAATAATCAACCTAACAAATGCGTATCTCTAAAGGAAGATAAACACTCATTATAAAAGGTACTTTTTACTCGATGGATTTATTCATGAATTTTGTTCATTATATAATGTAAGAAAGAATCATACACTAATAATTTATAGAGATGAATATAAATAGATGAATTGCTCTACGGACGTGAAATAGGAAATATGAGATTTGAGAATATCGTGTTTTGATTTAGCTGACGCTATGATCAAGAAATGATATCCTCTACTAATCTCCTTTAGGTTAGAGCATGAATAGAAGAATTGCTCTACTTGTTGAACATGTCTTGAAAACGATATTGGTTAAGAGCCTTGGTGAAGATATCGGCCAGCTGAGACTTTCCTGATACATGAAGGGAGGGGTAGAAGAACTTAAGCATGTAGTTGTTGCCGAAAAAAATGGCAATCGATTTCAGTATATTTGGTGCTCTCATGAAATATGGGATTTGAAGCAATGTAGAGGAATCATTATTATCACAAAGCAATTAAGTGACTTTTGTTTTTGGTGCATGCAAATCAAGAAGAAGTTCTTGCAACCAAACGATCTCTTGACTAGTAACTGTCATAACATGATACTCAACTTCAACTATAGAGCAAGAGACTACATTTTGTTTCTTGGTCCGCAAAGAGATGGGAGAAAATCCAAGAAAGAGAGCATATCCAGTACTCGAGTTACGGGTGTCCGAACACCCTGCTCAGTCTGCATCACAATATGCTCGCAAAGAGAGAATTAGAAGGTGGTAGAAAATGCCCCGCCCCAAACAAATCTTAAGATAGCGCAAAACATGAAAAGCAACATCAAGATGTAGTTGACGTGGGGCGTGCATGAATTGACTCAAAATGTGAACGACATACCCAATATATGGACAAGTGATCATGAGATATAATAAACGACCAACGATATGTTGATACTAAGCAATGTCAGGACAAGGGGGGCAGACTCTGCAGAGAAACGATGTTGTTGAGGGAGAGGAAACAAGGAAGACTTGCAAACAATCATGCCATTATGAGCTAAGATATCAAGAGCATACTTCCTTTGCGTGATAAAATTTCAATCGGAGACGGTGCAACCTCTATGCTAAGGAAATATTTAAGATTCCCAAGACCCTTAATTCATAATTGTTGATCCAAATACTGTTTGAGATGCTGGATACGAGGTTCATTTGTTCCAATGATTATGATGATATTATCAACATAAATGAGAACGTCAACAAAAGATTCTTTCTCAACATACGTAAATAATGAATGGTCCTCAAACGAATGGCGAAACCCGAAAGCAGTGATGGAGTATGTAACTTTTGTTACCAATTCTGTGATGCATGCAGAAACCTGTAAAATGACTTGTGCAGGTGACAAACACGATTCTCCCCTGTTTAGCAAAATCCCTTAGGTACTTTCGTGTAAACTTATTCATGTAAGTCGCCATGCAAAAATGCGTTATTAATGTCAAGCTGATGAAGTTGTCAATTACGAGTTGCAGTAATGGCGAGGATGCAACGAACAGTGACCAATTTGACGACTAATGCAAAAGTTTCATTACAGTCAACTCCTTCAATTTGAGTGTAGCTTTTAGCAACCAAGCGAGCTTTATAACGCTCCATACTACCATGCAAACAATATTTGATCTTGTACATCCATTTTGATTCAATAGCTCATTTATGTTAGATTATATATATCAGTATGTATATTAGATATACATTCATTATTATCAAATATATATAGTACAAATAATATACATTCATTATATATAATCTAACAGTTTCCCGGGTGGTAAAGTAGTCAAACTTCAAGTGTCATTTGCTTTTAGTTCGTCGATCTCTTTAGCCATTGCATCCTTCTAGTGTATCTGCTTAAAAGCCTGTGAAAATGTCTATGATTCATCCGAGGAGGAGATGGCCGTTTGGAAAAGCAACATGAGCAGATGATAATCTTTTATAAGAGATAGAATGAGTGAGAAGATATACCATTAAGTTGGCTAAAGAAATAGTAGGACGTGGAACAAAATTAAATAGCGTATGCGAAGGAGGAAGAGTGTAGTCGTAGCCAAATATAATTAAAATATAAATTTTGTATTCTAATTTATATTAGTCAAGTTGGATTTTCGTTTGAAATTCATCTGTCAAAAAATATCTCTCTAAACGAGACATGGTAAAATTATGCTCGATTCCAACACTCTTCCTCGCGTCACGTGTAGAGTTTTAAATATTAACACCATGTAACATTCTACACATAAAATAACAACAATAATATCATATACCCATAAAAATAAGAGTAAACCACGTGTAATTAACAAATGTTTAGTTTTGCTTATAACCGAACCGAACCAAACCAATTCAGTTCTATTTATTTATTTTTCAGGTCACTTTTTATTTTTGAAAACCAAATATGAAATTACTGTTTATCATAGGAAACAACTTAATGAAGCCCGGATGTGGCTCCAACTTTTCCCGCTAAACACAGTTCGAGCTAGACAATGAACTGCGCTATTAACATATCACCTAACAAAAACCTGCAATACATTGGGAAGACTCGATAAGTCTCGTCTACAATCATATAAAATAGACACCTTAAACTTGGCAATTGAACGTCATTGATCACTTGCTGAATCACTCCATGACAATTCGACTCCATCTGCACGATCGCTCAATGACTTTCTTTCCTATTCGAATCGGTTCGGTAATTTTTGGACAGTCCTGCTCGATAGAGCCATAAACCTCTCTCATTGGCTCATTCCAATTGGGCCCAAATTGGTCTCCAACACAAAAGCCTCGATCCAATTCTAAGCAATCACTGGTTTGGTTCTCTTCGTTTTCGAGCTCACTCCTGACTCAACCATGTCATCACCATATCCAAATTCCTCCACATTTACAAGTTTCATTGCCCCTGTAGCTGCAATTCCCTCGAATTTACGATTTTGCCACCGCCAAACCCACCTCTTCTCTGCAACAAGTGCTCTCTCTCCTTCACCAACCCTTCGAAGCTCGCCGTCTTCGTCTGGATCGGAGCTTTATCGAGAACCCAGTTCGATTTCTTCGATCCGGTCTCGGATTCGACCTCCGATGGCCTCTTCGGCGCCGATTACGGGTTCGGGAATCGAGAACAAGCCCTTCTCTGTTTTGTTCGTGTGCCTCGGGAACATCTGTAGGAGCCCAGCGGCTGAGGGGGTTTTCAGAGACATTGTGAAGAAACGAAGGCTCGATTCGAAGTTCAACATCGATTCTGCTGGAACAATTGATTATCATGAGGTATTGATGCGATGAATTGTTTTTTTCTGTGTTTATTTTCTCAGCAACCAAACAAGCCTTTTGGCTTTAGTTGTTGTTGGTGAAGCAAACCCTTATTGTCTGTGTGTTATTTCCTAGCAACCAAACATAGTTTTACCTGAGAATGAATTCTGGGTTTTTGTTCTTGTTCAATTTCAGCAAACCAAACTCAGTTTCTGCGTGTATTTTCCTAGCAACCAAACACAGTTTTATCTGAGAATGAAATATGGTTTTTTGTTTTTGTTCATGTTGTTGAATTGAAGCAAACCTATATTTTGCTGTATATATTTTCCTAGCAACCAAACATACTGTTTTTATCTGAGGGATTGAAAAATGGGTTTTTGTTTATTGTTGTTGTTGATGAAGGGAAATCCATCAGACCCGAGAATGAGGGCTGCCTCGAAAAGGCGTAATATTGCGATAACATCTCTATCGAGGCCAATTCGGCCGTCTGATTTCAGAGATTTTGATCTCATTCTTGCAATGGACAATCAAAACAAAGGTGTGTGTTGTTCAAGGCTTGTGGGTTTGACTTATTGTGGTGCTATATATACTGCATAGATTGATGTTATGTGTAATTTTTGTTGTTGGTGTTCTTGTGTATAGATGATATTATAGAGGCATTCAATAGATGGAAGGTTAGGGAGCCGTTACCAGAGGACGCGCATAAAAAGGTTAGTGAAATTGTTGGAAACGTGTTAGTAAGGTGTTCTCGAGTTCTTGCACCTTATGTGTGCGTATGCATGGATTATGCAGGTTAAGTTGATGTGTTCGTATTGCAAGCAACATGACGAAACTGAAGTCCCGGACCCTTACTATGGTGGGCCACAAGGTTTTGAGAAGGTAATGGTCGAATAATTCTTGTCGTATTAGTTGGAGTAATTGTTACGTGTTTGTGTTTTTTTAATATGCATAGTTTTGAGAGTTGGAAATGACGAACTATGTTCTCGAGCGAATTTACCATTTGTGATATATGGATGATGAACATTGAGATAAAAATACCTGAAAGAGAAGTGTTTTCATGAGAATCACAATATTAGAATTGTAGACATCTATTTAATTAGCATTAATCAATATTCTTTTGACCTTGAAAATGGATGGATTCAATAATCTCAAGTTATGTGATACAATATAATGTTTTTTTTTATCGGCGCGATACAATATAATTTTGAGAATGCTGACTATATTACTGTAGGAAATGTTTCGGGTTCAATGCAACTTTTTGTACATTTGATCAAAGTCTACTAATATCTTCAAACAAAAGTAACTTCAGCTAAGAGCCTTTGATGAACCACTTGCGTTAAGAGCCTTAGATTAACTTCAGCTAAGAGCCTTATACTAATATACAAATCTACTTCAGTAATAGTTTGACAACGTGTTCGGAATTGTCGTAGAAAAATATGGGATGAAACTGTAAGAACTGAAATTTAGATGACGTTCTCCAATTTTATCTGACAGATATTCAGCTAAGAGCCTTAGATAAGTAAGTACTTAACAGTTAACACTACTATGCATATCTATTTCAGTAATGTTTTTTGGCATCGTGGGTTACGAATTGTTGTAGAAAAATATGGATGAAACTGTAATGACTGAAATTTAGAAGCATATTCTCCAATTTTATACACACAAGCTGACATATTCAACTAAGAGCCTTAGATAAATAATTTAGTACTTGCACTACTATGCATATCCATTTCTTAACTATTTTGGAGATCATTTGTTAAGAATTGAATTGTTGTAGAAAAATGTGGATGAAATATAGATGAAAATATTCCAATCTTACACAAACTCGCTTACATGCTTGGTCTTTTCTCTGGATATTTCTTTAGTAAGATTTTCACCATCATTTGTTGGCGGCTGGTGATTCTTGCTATATTATTTCATTTTTAGACTTGGTTGAAACCGGAGTAACTTATAATAATGTCAAGTGAGACAGATTATTGTTATTCTGCTAGGCACTAAAGTTTAATAACCCGGATTCATGCTCAATTTGTGTAATCTTGTTCCACAACAGGTATTGGACATACTCGAAGATGCTTGTGACTCATTGTTGGACAGCATTTTGGCAGGAAACAGCCACATTCTTGGTTAAAGCCGGCAGATCAAATAATGTCCTCTCGTTATTGATTCTGCAGTATTTTGTTGTATTGGTGCTTGTCCGTCCGACCCCAGTTCGGAATTCACTGCCCGTTGCTTTCCTTGGATTGTTGAGTCATTGTTATTGGAGCATATGAATATTTTTTTTTCTAGTTTGACCATTGTTCCATGTAAATTCTGTATTGACTTACAGATTCATCAAATTGGAGTTTGATTTTTTAGATTCTTCTGTATAATAATAGCTCCACCAAGAGCTATGATGATGATGCTATGATAAGGAGACTTTGTTATTGGTTCATGAAATATGGAGAATATTCAAAATAGTATTTCAAAATATTTGTTGATAGTCGAGGTTGAGTTCACCTGCTTGTTATTGATGGAGAATCAAAATATTACATATCACCTTTTCGCAAAAATGTAATAGTTTACAGCATATTTTCATCATTTACCATTTTTATTTTTACCTGTATGGGTGTCAATAAATTTGCCATTTTATGTTTATTTTTTCCCAAATAGGACATACCGATTAAAACAAAAATTATTGATACATTATTAATCTTAAACATTCTCAATAATCATAAATTTGATGTTATTTTACTTCACCATAGCACAGTTGAGCTCAAATCCCGACATAACCTGCTGATTAATAATTCGATCAAAACAAAAATAAACTATTTTCTTCAAAATTTCATATGTTAAATGTTTGTGTAGAAATGACGAGAATCTTCAAATCTGACGAGGACTTAATATTAACAATCTAATAGGGTAGAGACAACAAAACTTGCCCCAAGCCCGCCCGTTGCCACTAATAGAGAAAGGCAAAATATATTAAATTCCTGCATAGATATGGTATCCTCGATCCGGTGGAGCGGGAAACGGGATCATAAAACTGCCCTGAACCTGCCCAATTGCCATTCCTCTTTATTAGAATTATACCTAAAATGTCAATTTTGGCCCATTTTCCCCTTTATTTTGAATACTAAATCTGTTGAATACTATTTTTTATCAAAACAAATAATAACATGAAATCAAATAACCAATCCCTCTAAAACCATAATTCTTATAAAATAATCAGCAATTCAACCATCATATAAAGTCACTGATAAAACTATAATATTCTTCTAATGGTGTAATAAAATCTATACATACCTCAATCCAATGGTGTATTGAAGAACAATATATTTTACAGATACCACAAGGCACCCAAAAAATACTGATACTTTTTGTTCGTATAGTATAAATAACTAAAACTTCCAGATAATGTAACACTCATCACCTCTTCGGTCGTCACATTGCGATATATAAGCTCATACTATGAAGCTCTGTTTGAATCCTTTCCGGGAGCGCTTCTTCCTCGGGTTGGAACTGATCATACAAGAAAACGCGTTCACAAGCTCAGCGTCCTCTTCGTTCACGAGGATCTTCGCAGCTTCAGGGTTCTCGAGGAGAAGCTTCGCCGAGAGGTACCCTGCGATAGACCATGTCTGGTAAAGGCGCGACTGCTTTCCGATAAACCTTCCCTTCTTGGTGTCGTAATATTCGGGCCACTTGTCTTTTGCTATGCGCCTCTCCGCAACCTTCACGGCCTTTTCAGCAATCTCCGGTCTGTTCATCTTTATGGATGCCACAGTGAGCTGAGACGGGACACGAGGATTCATATAAGCATGGTGAAAACAATGGTTTCTCAATATATATATTGCCTCATAGAGACGGGTTTTCACAGTACAATGGAACACATTACACAAAGTGATGTATATATTAGAGATAACTACAAAAAACTAACAATGCAGTATCTCACTTTTATGAGGAGTGTCTGTGCACTACGTTTATTGCAAAAACGTAGCTCGAACTTCTTTTGCACCGTTATTGACACCATTAAAATGAATTGAAAAGACGAAAATACCCTTCAAATTATTTTTCAAGAGAACATGTAAATATATAAAAAAGAATTTAATCGTTTCAAAATATTTTTTACTACAAGGGCACTTATGCCATTTTGATAAACACGGTACAGGGACACTCCTTCCATAAGCGGAATATTACACAACCATTTTTGCAATTTTCCTTATATTCAGTGTTCTAAAAAATGGTAGGCATTAGTCGGACAGATAAGGTGACTAATCGTGAATTAATTGGACTAATAGACGATTGCTAGGGAACTAATCGGACTAGTTGGGAATTTTTAGAACACTTCCTGTATTAAAAAGATCATCCCATCTTACTGTAAAAGTGAGTTGCGTAAAGTTTCACGAACTCATAACTCACTTCCAGACAGAGAGAGTGGCATGAACATCTATTGTTTTTCTTTTATCTCGTTGAAAAAATAAAAGAACTAACCTGCCAGAGTAGAGTTGGCCACGAGCCTCCATTGTGGTAGGACCACGGCCTATCCAGAAGACAAAATCAATCTCAAGATCAGAACAAAGTGAATTGTGACAATATCAAGAATTTGAAGTTAAAAGGAATATATGCATTACGTGTTCTTGGGATCACTTCCCGTGATAATTCCCCATTCCTGGCCTTCAAGAGCGGGGTAACATATTTTGAATGGCATATCCGACACCAGGTCCGCCCATTTTGCTTCGACAAGGTCCAATATGGCATGTGACTGTTCCAACGTCGCCAGACTGCTAACAACAGACCAGATATTTCCAAGCGAAAAGAAACGGAAGTCCATGTGAGCCGGTTGCAGATTTCCGATCAGATAGCCTCCTTTACCGGGCATCCATTCCACTAGCCATGGCGGGATTTGATCCGGGTAGATATTGAACTTGTTGACTGCGTCGTATGAATATTCCTCTGTCTTGTAGCGGTAGATTTCATTAAGTTTTTTCATATCGATCCAGTAATATTCCCTGATGTGGAATGATAGTGCAACTAGACGGTTATTGAGTGCTAGTGTGAGGTCAGCTGATCCTTCCTCAGGAGCAAGCATTTCACGTGCGGAGAGCAATGCGGAATAAAACAATGCCTGCAAAATACGCAACAAAAAAAAACATCGAAATATTTAAACCGAAGAAGAAGCTCTTCGTTGATAGAGAAATAGGCTCACCACTAAACAGATTATAAGTGGTTACGCTAATGTGTAAAATCAGTTCCATCATCATAAGCAACATGAGCCCAAAGCTTTGGATTTTATCAAAGCAAGAGGTTTCTAAATCTAAATTTCTCTTCCCTTCACCTATCGAACCACTTTATAGTGTTTTCTTTGAGAGATATTGAAAGAGAAAAGTCCCGTGTTACCCAGAGATATATTCAAAGGCAGAACTAAATCACTATTTAATGAGGTTGATCTTTTAGTATGGAAAGCTCACACCCTCATATCTAATATAATACCTAATATACAAAAATTTAACACAGTATCGGAGCTAGCTAAAAGGATCCGTGTTTCTCATTGAACAAGGTCAACATTAGTAGTATGTGCTGACTTTATCCTTTAAATGTAGCTCCATTTTTTTTCTTTTATCAACAAGGGTTTTTTCTCTTTTAATGTCTATCAAATAACACAAGACTATAAAATGGTTTGAATAGATGAATGGAAGTGAAATTTAGTTTTAGAAGCCTAGTGCATTGATACAAGCTGAAGCTCAGGGCTTGTTTTCACCAATTTAACTAAAAGTTAAGGTAGTGGTTAAAGACTCACAAGAGAAATGGCTATATTCTAACAATGAGGTGATGAGTGACAAACTGTTGCCCTCCAGCTTGCTAGCTTTGCCTCTGATAGCTGAGGCTTTAGAGGCATGCTATTTAAAACAAAATCAGACACTGTGACTTGCATAACCCCTGAAACTAGATTATTAGGGACTTAAATGTCCTACAGATGAAAGGAACTTTAGTTACATGTTCAACTTCTTCAGCAGGAAAAATAATAAAATATAACTGCAAGAGCAGCTCCTGATGCTATACCAAATATATGTGTGAACCATGTAGTTACCTGAATCTCCAAGGGATGGCCGTGAATTCCCATGCGGCGATCTATCATGCAAGACCCATCTGTCACCAACAAAGTTGGAAACATGTCAAAATGATCCGCGAGACAGAGCTTTAGAATCATCTTAATCCCAGTTTGCACATCCACTCTCTCTTGGACGGAAAGATCTCCAGTGCATTTTCCATACGCTCGTAGTAGTATAATCCACCACAGTCCTGACAAGTTGTTGGCGAAGTAATTAGTTTCAAACCGACACTAAATCCCAACACATTAACAAAATAGGCGGGGTATCAGAAGTACTATTCTCTTACCAGAATCAACTGGCGCGACACGGCCAATTGCTGCCTCACCAAAGTCGGGGTCCAAGATATCCTCAGTTGCGGTTTCATCACCATCAAGTGGAACAGTTCTCACCTTGAAACTTGCGGGCATCAAACCTTGGCCAGGACTATAACAGTCCATGGTTTTCTCCCAACTCTGTCAAATGTTATCGTCCTCAATGCTCATAAATAAGAAATACAATAACGTGACAATCACGTTAAAAGAAGTTACAATACCTGTAATTGGAGGGTGTGAAGGATGAAGTTTCGGACAATATCATACTCTCCTTTCAAAAGGAAAGCTATCCCTGAAGGTATAAAATCCCGAATAAACACCTGATCGTAATTCAGAATGCTACCACTGCTGGGATCATTCGCAGCAATCGTCCCAACAGGACTGCCACAATAATATACAATGGATTGCCGCAATAGGTCCCACGCTTCATCCTCAATCGACTTGCTAGCTGAATCCTTAACCGTTCCAGCCGCAGCAAAGTTAGCGTTCAATGGAAATCCCCCATTTTGAGGTTCGGGCAGTTGACTATTCGGCACATCGGACATGCCCCTAATGGGAAATAACGGCGACACCCCGTCTCCTGCAGCCACACCGCTACCACTCTCAACTTTTTGGCATCTGCAACTCAAATACTCCAACCTCCCGACCCAATTCCCCTTTCTGTTGTTATAGACCCGAAAACAGTTCCGCAACATCCTAGACCCATTTTGCAGGTTCATGTATCCTAACGGACCGAACCCTCTAGCTGAAAGCACCTTGCTCAAATTGTTGAAGCAGCTATCAATGTACAGACAAGAGGCGGCCATTGACAAAATATATAGCAACCCTTGTTTGATGCCTTCAAATTAGTATCTCCAATAATCAATTTAATATAGAGACCTATCTAAGGGAGGAACCTACAGCAACAACACAAGCCAATTGATTTCAGATTCAAAGAAGATTGAATTTTCACCACAATCTACAATAGCTCAACACTCTAACAAGAAATCAAATCAAAAGTCAAACCAATAATCTCCTGATTGATTCTCACTGCTTTCAAACATGAACAAGCAAGGAAAATCAAATGCAAATCGAACCCCAGATTTTTAATCGACATAGAAGCAACATAGACAGCAAAAAAACCCAGATTTTCATTTTCTTTTCCGGAAACTTTTCCAGGAAACCAAACAGTGGTTTCGCGAGACCAACCCAGGCTAAAAATTTACATTTTTCGTCACAAATTTGATGGATATCGAAGAAATGGCTCACCTTTGGATCAGAAGTTTACGAGAAAACAAAGGGTTTTGGCATCGAGCTCCAAATATTTCCGAGCCTCTCAATCGTGATTTGCTTACCAGCAAGAACCTCGAAGTTATGGTTATTACAGGTTTGTGTTGTGGTGATGGCTGTGATTCCTAGCCAAGACGACGTCGTTTTATGATGCGAAGTTGGTTTGTCGTTTAGTGGAATATTGGGCCTCAATTTCCAGAATTAAGGCCCAATACTGTGAATCATGAATATGTCTTTAACCCAGCATCAGTTGAGGCATCAGTTGATTTTTGATCTACAAATTATTTTTTTTATCACAAATAAAATTATTTAAATGTAAAATTGCAAAAAGTCTCTTCATAATAATTATGATTTTTTTTACAAACTCCCATTTCACGGTATTTTTGCAAAAACTCTCTTTCACTCATATTCATTTTTGCAAAAACTCCATGTTACTCATGTTTATTTTTGCACCGTCTATGCAAATCCGTAAAAATTAATGGAAGTGTCACTTAAGTGTTAACTCAAACGTGCTTAGGGATGAGCTCTTTGGCAACGGAACCGGAGAACGAATTCGAACCAAACCAGAACAAGGACCAAAGAACTGGGAACCGCAGGTAACGGTTCCGATTCTGGTTCTTAAAATAGAGAATCGGAGAGTCGGGTCCAGTCCGGTTCTTGACCAGTTCGGTCTAATTATTGGCCCAAGCCCACCCTTAAACGTGCTAACTCAAACGTCCATCACTTAAGTGATACTTCCGTTAATTTTCACGGATTTGCACAGACGGTGCAAATTTGAACATGAGTGAGGAAGAGTTTTTATAAAAATATAATGAAGGAAGAGTTTGTATGAAATAAATCAATTATAAAAAGGATTTTTGCAATTTTTCCTTATTTAACATTAAATATAAGAATGAGTTAAATACACAAACTTAGAAAAGAATTAAATTAATCAAACTAGTCAGTAGATTTTTAGAAAAAATAATCCAAAATAATAGCAAAAAACTGTAAGATTTGACTACCAAATTGAGACTTCTAAAAGTTTAAAAATGATTTTTTTTCCAAAGAAAGTCCAATAACATCTCATATCTCTAACCCATATTACTTATAAAAAATGTTCCAAAATACCAATATAGTTCTGGTCTAGATTGATAAACCTTAATTTCTCTTTCAATTCTCAACGGACAACATCACAATACCATAAATTATAAAACTTGGATATAAAATTAAAACAATTTGCATATTTCTGAATACCAAATTAGAACATTACAGATAGTAAAGATGCTAATCTAAAATATTTTCACACTTTCATAGTTTTGTGTAGATTATCATTGATTTTTGATACAATAGAGACATAAGCTAAAACCTAATCACAAGGTCTTACACATTAAGTGTTAATCCAAATTAGTCTCTCAAACATCATCCATATTTCGATCATTATCATTGTCTCCGTCGAAGTATTCGTCGTCACGCTGCACTTGCTTGTCTCTCGTGTGCTCTGAAACACAACTCATAACCATTTGAGCAAAAATAAGATTCGAGATAATGCATGGGAAGAGATTTATGAGTTTAGGAAATTTTCACTCACGGTCCATGCGCTCGTCGGGGTTCTGGTCGTCCTCGTCAAAGTCGGGAATGTAGAAGTCGGGCGGAACCTGCAAATGCATGACGTTTTTCAGTAAGCTCGTATTGTGAATCCCGTGTCGGAACTCAAACCACAATTGTACCAAATGGTTTCCATAACTAGTTCACAACAAGGTTTAGAGTAGGTATCATCAGTGTTCTAAAAAACCTAATCGGATTAAAGGATTAATCGGGGGTAAACGGAGGATGATTAATCAAGGAAGTTGGGGATTTTTAGAACATTGGGCTTTTTTTTTGAAAATTACATGAAACTAATTTACTCATAAAACCCTCCCCACCCTCCTAGCGGGATTGGACCCTCAACCTCGCCACAAACAATGTAATGCTCAACCACTGGGATTTTTAGAACATTGGGTTTTTTTTTTTGAAAATTACATGAACCTATCTACTCATGAAACCCTCCCAGCAGGATTGAACCCTCGACCTCACCACAAAAAATGTGACGCTCAACCGCAAGGGTGTCCCCTTGGGGACAAAACATTGGGTATTATCATTGAAAGAAAACAAAATGCGTAATCGATGTCAGTTTTCTGGCTAACCACCAATCATAAATGATAAGGTGCACTGACCTAAGCTAAAGCTTCTCCAATACAGGGATGGCAAAAACTCTGAACTCGACCAGGAACCAGTATCCCTGATCTTAAGGGGTAGGGGATGAGATCACTAAATCCACCCCATTGCCATCCCTACTCTAATACGATAATTTTTTATATAAAAAATCAATTGAACAGAATAGTGAGAGCTGCAAGCATAGAACTACCATGCAATGAACGCTACTAACCTCCTGCATCTGTACACCTGGTGCATGTTGTATGGACCGAAGACTTTCAAAGACTTGCATCTTGATTGTGCTAAGATATGATTTGCTATTTAAGTTCTCCTGCTCGATAAATTAAAACACAAGAGGACATGGATAAGGAAGTGCAATGTTCTAATATATTTGTACCAGAATCATGTTGCAAACTATATTTATGCAATATGGAGAAATAAATGTGAATTTTAAAATGAACTCAAATGTATCAGTGACATAATATTCATGAGAAATGAAATTACATACTATGTGTCCACCTGGAATCTTCAATGAATAATCCGGGCCAAAATATTTGATATACTCGTTTTCTGGGATCTCTGCAAGGAAACAAATTTGTTCAGAATAAAGCACTGAACCGTAGAATTTAACGGAGAGAAGAAAAGTACGAGAAAAAGGTCAGAGACAAAATACAGAATCGAGGAAGACTAACATCCATTTTCAGGGTATACTATTTTACACGTTCTCTTACTTTCCCTAGTTTAATTTCAAGATATAGGATTAGTAATTATACAATTTATATGTGTGTGTGTGCGCGCGAGTAATGAGTTTTACATTTACGTATATCAACTAAAGCCTGACAACTCTAAATTGCTACATATTTGCAATAAAATACGAAATCGACTTCGCCATATCATATCCCAAGAAAGCATACATTAAAAGAACATGACTAACTTCACAATTCACATACCATTGGGAAGTTCTGTATCTAAAAGAACTCCAGTTTCAACAGCCCAACATCTAGCAACATTCTCTTTTGTGTAGCCTCCACCTCCAGTAACCTGCAAGAGAAAACATATGCTTCATTTCTGATATGCAAGGCATAAGAACTTCAGTATGATTTCATCATGTAAAAGAAACATACCAGCAAGGGCAAGTTGAATTTCTTCACAATCTTAACACATTCAGCATGCCCTGCACGGGAACCCGGAAATGACATCAAGAGTAAGCTACAACTACATCAAGAATATTACATCTCCAACAAAAGAGAAAGTATTAAAATTTATAATTTATAATGATCATATTTGACATAGAAAGGTTGCAATTACAAGTAGATATGCACCATCAATTGAGAGATTGAAACAGCCCAAACGGTCTCCAGCAAGTGAATCGGCTCCACATTGGAGGACTATCGCACATGGTCGGTATATTTCAACAACCTTGGTAATAATCTACAAAAATACATATTTGCATGCAAACGTTTACGTACCTGTAACTACCAAATCACCATTAAAGACTTTCAACAAACATTTAGTAAAGAGAACATACCGTCCTAAAAAGCCGATTAAAGCTAGCATCGTCTATCCCATCCTTCAGTGGGACATTTATGGCATAGAACTTTCCTTCTCTTTCTCCTACTTCCTTCAATAAAGTTACATCAATTAAAACTCCACTTTCAATTTGGTACAAGAATGACCTTTGCCAGGTCTCCAAAGAATATATCTAAATAACATGGAAAGAATTACACGAGAAGAGAATAGAAGAAGGGAAGCTAATATTGAATTAATAATTCATAATCTGTGGCCAGGAGCTAGGTTTATGATCGACACAAGGGCGGAAGTCAGAAGATTGAAGTAACAGCCTCAGCACTAAAAGATAGCTTTAAGAAAATAAGTAGCAAAGACTCTTGACATGAGCTACTTTTAAGTTTCATTTGTAAATGTTACATCAAGACACAAACTTTTATCCCCTGCATAGAAGTTACATGTTCTACATTCAAAGCACAGATTAAGATATTCTATGTTTTGTTGGGTTCTAATTTCTTATTGCTTATATGTATCTTCTTTATTTTAAAAACACTAGATAAAATAATTGCATTTAATATAAGAACACAAAATAGACAAAATATTTAAGAGAACAAAGAATAAACAAATAATATGCCAAGGCACGATCCATATGTATTACGTTCACACTCAAAAAGAACAGAAGACCAAAAGCATTTCAACATTGATTTCAGTAAGAAAAAACATGGTCAAATATACTTTCATGAGTAAGTCACTAGTATCCTCGATTAAAATGCAAGTACGTACTTGCAGACCGCAAGTAAATAGACATTAACCCACAGAAACAATATATGACAGTTTTAACTATTGATTTACTATGAGAAAAAAACAAAGGTGAAAAGGTACCTTGACATCCCCGGTTCCGGGAAAGAATGAATCACCATATTTGTGAAAGCTAACAGTCATGACCCTGTCATATTGAGCTTCACCATCTTAATTAGAATTTAGACACAAGGAATACATATCAGTATCACAAGGAAACATATTCTATACATATCTTTTCAGAATGTAACTGCCATAAAAGTTATTTACATTTCTTTTAATTAACGTCACAATAGGCAAACATATATACAGTAAGTGTCGGTGTGTCACAATAAGCAAACACATATACAGTAAATGGAAGTTCTAAATTTAAAACAAAACCAAATATATGGATTGACAATAGAACCTTGTGTGATTTGATAGGACTTTTGGTTCTTATAAACATTAGATAGATCAACCATGTTGGGATGTCCCAAAATAAGTATTCACAACAAAGAAAGTTCAACACTTTTTTCTAGATCCAACATATAAACTAAATTGGCATTTTTTGCTTTGTATAAATACTAAATAACATTTAACTTTCTACACTTTTGTCATGTAAGGGATAAAAAGAGAATCAAAGAGAAATTAAATAGTACAAATACATCTAGTACATATTTAAACTGTATTTCATAAAAACATCTATCATAGGGTGGACCATATGCAACTCTAAAGTTCTACATCTGAAACATCTTATTCCAGCTAATGGGCAATGATCACAGGATTATAAGTTTTTTGTTATAATGTTTGTATGTGACAACTCGCAAATTTCTACACCTACAAGTTGAAGCAGCCTCACCATTTGTTTCCTTAAGCATCAACACTATAGAGAATAGGAAAACATCACTTTCAAGAAACCTAAATATTTATACATAGTCTTCACATCTTATTTCAAATACACATTAATGTATAAAAAGAAACTTGCAGACCTGTCAGTGAAATAAAAAGCCTCTTCAACCCCATCACCATGATGCACATCAATATCAATATACAAAACACGGGCGTGATACTTCAACAGCTCCAAGATCCCGAGAACCAAATCATTGATATAGCAAAACCCAGATGCCTCACACTTCTTGGCATGGTGTAATCCACCAGCCCAATTTATAGCTATGTCACAGAGTTGATTGTTCAATCTGCGTGCAGCATCTGTTATCAAATTTCTAAGTAGTTACGGCACAAAAAGCTGAGAGATAGCGACAGTACAGGATTAGTAGAAACATAGTCTTGATAAACTTACCTATTGTCCCACCAGCATAAATTTGACAAAATTCGAATAAGTTCTCAAAGACAGGGCAATCTCCTCCAAGGCTATCTGGGGGTGAAAATAGGAATAAGTGTTTGTTGCAAAATATGTAAGTCTAGCATGAATCATACATCCAATGATGTTCAGTCAATTAATTTTGTGCTAGCATTTGCATGAAATAAGAAAAAAGTGAAGAACTCATATGAGAAAGGTTATTATCGTGTCTCCATGGTTGACATATAGGCTTGAATTATACAATCACTGCTTTCTTTTACCAAAATGGTCACAAGTACACGGGTATATGACAACCCATAGATAGAATCTTTGACGGGAAAAGGAAATAAACTAACAGAGTCCAAGGTGGTTCTTACAGAAACCTACCCAAGTAAGGGCAATAACTATAAATCAGTCGTGATGGTAGAACGGGCAATGAGAAAATTACACATTGTCAAGTTTCAAGGAATTAGCATTTGAGAATTTTACCACAATCATAAGAATCAATTTACCAGACACTAAAATTTCAGACCTTTATGCACGCACGATGATCAAACCAACCAAGTGTTTGTTCTTTTCTCAAAATTTCAACACGTTTTCTCAACTGAACAACTGATGGTATGAAAACACACAAAAAATACAAACTTTCAGAAACAAAGACGCACATCTCGCCATTTCATTTGAATACAAATGTTGAGTGTCGGGCGTGATGCGATGCAGAAACTCAACATACTCCGCCGAATGAAACTGAGCCAGCTCAACAGGATAAGCCTTGTGAGGCCGCTGCATCCACACAAGAACGACAAAATTCACACTCAAAACACAAAAAACAAATCAGAAACACGCTGAAAATACCAATATTCAACTACTAACATAAATTTCCATCTTCTTGTGGAGATCATAGGAGAGAACAAGATGATGGGTCATACAAAGCCTATGCGGTTTCATTGGATGGTTAGGTCCAAAGTAAACACTACCAACATCACCTGCAATCATCATACAAATTATCAGAAACATATATCAATTCAACAGCAATTAACACGCAATTTAACCAATCTATAAACCCTAAACCCTCTTTTAGGTCACCGAGAACGCAAAAAAATCATTCCAATTTTGCTTGTAGCGAAGCTTGTGAATCCAAATTCAACAAATTGTTCGATTTTGGATACTATTAGATAGAGAAATTAAAAAAAAATTGTAGCATAAACAACATGAAAGAGAGAAATTGAACCATCATAGAAGTAGGCGATCTTGTCCTTGGAGCGCATTTTTCGAAGGAAGAAGCAGAGTCGAAGACGAACTGTGGCTATGGAAGTGAAGGTTCCTGTGATAAGTGATGATAGCTCAGGCCCAGTACTGTCACATTAAGTTATTAACTGGGCTTGATTCTAATGGGCTTGGGCCCAATGGTCTTCCGTATTAAAATAAATAACAAAGCTGATTCACACGTTGATATCCTAACATTTTTTCCCTCTTTATTAATACCATAATTATTGATTTGAGACAAACGATAGTATATGTTATAATTAACGGTCCAAATTGGTTTGCATGTGCGTACACATGACTATTCAACTAAAAGAAATACCCAAAATACACTCGGTTGAAAAAAGAAAAAAAACAATTATGAATAGTGGTTGTTTTCTCCGGCGAGCTTTACGGCGACCGATCTGAACCCTCATGAGCAGATCTAAAGTCATTGATGTTCGCGCTGAAGCCATAATCAAGCAAATTTCAAGCCGGAATTAGTTGATCCCTAATTTTCATTTTCCTGAAATTGGGTTTTGGTTATATAAAAGTTCGCACAAATTTTTATGTTTTTATTATTGGCTTTTAGTTGCTTGTGCTCGAATCGAACGGGATTAAGTGAAATTAAGTTTTTTGGTTATGGTTAATATCGATTAAATCGAAACGGGTTGGAGGAGAAGTCGATCGAGGTTGTACTGAAGGGGAGGTCGATCAAGGCTGTAGCCGCCGCCGGAGGTAGAGGAAGAACATGAGAAGAGAAAAAAAGAATTAGGGTTTAAGTGTTCTTATTTATACAAGGGTAATTTGGTAATTTCCATTTTATATTAACATGGTTACACACATGTCCCAAACTGATAATTAAAATACTAAAAAAAAGGAAAATAAAAAATAGGATGTCAAAATGTGAATCATCTATAACTAGATGTAGTAAACTGTCATTTTTCTTGAAATAAACAGTTTTCGGCGGGTATGGACTTCACACAAATCACATTTTCTTCATCTATACTTGAAATTAGTGATGTGTAAGAATGTTTATTTTGGACTCAGAACTAGTCTTGAATCGAGAATAAAGATTAAAGATCAATCAATTTTGTTTGATAAAAAATCGAAAATTCGTCTATGATTATGGCTGGTTACAACCAAAATGTTAAATACCTTTCATTTCAAATATGATTCTCCAAATTTTAAGAACCGTAAAAACCAATCCAATACAATTTTAACCCAGTTTAGTTCAATACCGAAAGCATGAACAACCCTAGTACAGAGGTCAAGGGCCCAATGGGCTCGCACATTGAAATATATTGGCTCCAGTAGAGCCCGCGCGAATCACGAAGTACAAAACGGTGTCGTTTAAATTCCTCTTCATGTATACTTTTGAAATCAGCCACAGAGCTGTGAGGGGCTGAGATTTTGAATTCTTCGTTCACTCGCTCAGTGAGTTTCGCGGCCAAAGGGAATCGAATTCGAGGTTCAGGTGAGACCCGAATCTGTATCTTTCTCACCAAGCCTTTTCGATTTTGCTCTGCTAATTTTGCTGTAATGTACTTGTTCTTGTCGTAGAAAGTGTTTGTTAGATCTAAGATCCACTGAGCTACGCTACTGTGCAACACAAACCCTAGATTATATAAGAGCTTGGTGATTTCATCTTTGATCCTCATAGATTGTTGTGGTTTCTGTTAATGTTCCACTTATAGCTATTTTAAGCTCTTACACATTCGTGAGAATCGAAGTGGCAGCTCGAAATCGGTTTTTTTGGGGGTTTATATTCGTTATTTGAGTAATTTAAGTTACAGTGGGCTCGCGTGGAAGCTTGTTGATGATGAATCTATTTATATACTGGTTATTATAGAATTTTAGTTTAGTTCGATACTATAGGATATAGGTTAAGCTTAGACAGGTTCATGAGAATCTAAGTGGCAGCTCAAAATCAGTCTTTTTGGGGTTTAGATTTGTTATTTGAGTAATTTATGTTACAGCAGACTTGCGTGGAAGCTTGTTGATGATGAACCAATTTATATACTGGTTATTGTAGAATTTTAGTTTAGTTGGATACTATAGGATACAGGTTAAGCTTATACAGGTTTATGAGAATCTAAGTGGCAGCTCGAAATCAGTCTTTTTGGGGTTTAGGGATTGATTGATTGATTCGTTTTTTGAGTCATTTATATTGGAGTGGACTCGCATGGAAGCTTGTTGATGATGGATCTATTTATATACAGGTTATTGTAGAATTTTAGTTTAGTTCGATACTATAGGATATAGGTTAAGCTTATGCAGGTTCATGAGAATCTAAGTGGCAGCTCGAAATCAGACTTTTTGGGGTTTAGGGGTTGGTGGATTTGTTTTTTGAGTAATGTATATTGGAGTGGACTTGCATGAAAGCTTGTAGATGATGAATCTGTTTGTAACTACTAATTGGTTATTGTAGAATTTTAGTTTAGTTCTATACTAAAGAATTAATTATATCTGAACTATTATATTTGGAATTTGTTTGTCAAATTGTAGTCTGAAGAAATGCCCAAAATCAAGACGAATCGGGTCAAATACCCAGATGGTTGGGAATTGATTGAGCCTACTCTGCGCGAGCTAGATGCTAAGATGCGTGAAGGTTGATTACTAATTCATATACTCTTTTGCGATGCAGCCGATGCTTGATAAAGTTTGTTTTATGTTACACTTTGTCATGCTGAAGTTATTTCCATCTCCTACTCTTGAATTGATGATTTTTTTTGTTAATATCTTTGTCAGCTTCCAATGACCCGCATGATGGGAAAAGAAAGTGTGAAGCATTATGGCCTATTTTCAGGATTGCACATCAGAAGAGCCGTTATGTTTTCGACCTATACTATAAAGGGAATGAAATTTCTCAAGAACTATACGAGTTCTGTTTGGACCAAGGCTATGCAGATCGCAACCTAATTGCGAAGTGGAAAAAGGTTCGCCATTTTATATATTGTATTCCACTTCATTGCACTTCCAGAAACTTGAATCAAATGTTACCCTCCTGAATAATAAGACAAAAGGTAGAACCTGCCCGTTGTTAGTTATCATATCTTTTGTAATAGTACATGTAAAAGAACCTGATCTTCGCACAGCTAGTAGGCTACATTATGTTTTCATTGCTTGGTTTTTATTTTACTTTTCTCGTGCTTCACTTCAGCCGGGATATGAACGTCTCTGCTGCCTGCGCTGTATACAGCCAAGAGATCACAACTTTGGCACAACTTGTGTATGCCGAGTCCCCAAGCATCTCAGGGAGGAGAAAGATGTGGAGTGCGTGCATTGCGGATGTGGGGGATGTGCAAGTGGTGATTAAATGTGCTTCTTTGTAAATTTTATGTTCTGTAAGGTACAATTTTCCTCTTAGCCCCAGCTTTGCTTCTGCAACTGTCATAGCTAAACTTTTAGCAGTTATGGATACTTGTTAACATTTACTTGTCATTAGTAGCATTTGAACTTGTTATCATAATTTAAGCTCTATGTTGAGATTTTACGATATTTGCACGAATATATGATATGATTGAAGCTTGTCCTGAATTCATACTAACTCTATGATTCATGTTTATGGATTTTGACATCTCTATTCGTACTCCACTTACACAATTATCTATATTTCAGTTAAATAAAGTGCTTCTGTATACTCTTATTTTTTTTATATTTCTGGACCTGAGCAAATATGATATTCAAAGAAAAAAAACTGCCAACCCCTTCTGTTACACTGTTGGAAAATCCATGTAAAGAAGAAAATCTAGATTGTTGCCTGTAATTCTCACTGGAAACTAGGACCTGCTTAAGAATATGCTAATGTAGTTTTATTCTTTTATCTTTCTTCCTACATGGTGCTGTGGGAGTTGCGGGTCTTTAAATGTCTTCTTAGATCCAAGATGGCTGCTCGTTTGACATTCTGGCATGAACCAATTCAGGATTTCCTGTTCTTATATATGATTTAGCACACGGAGTCCATTTTTTAGGATTCTCATGTTCGCACCAGGATAGTATAGAAGAACAGCTGCTAACTTGCTACTGATATGCAAAGACTTTCACAATACTCATTGCTCCTCTCTAGTCCCCACCACTCCCTCTATGCTAAGTTGAAAGTTTTTTGTAGCCCTCTGTTATAGGATAAAGTGCCGAATAAGAAAGTTTAGGGTAGGGACTGACGTTGACTACACGAGTAATGCTCATAATTGGTGGCATGCTTTTACTAATATATCTTTAACATCTGAATTATAGGTTTTTGCCGAATCTATGTTTGTTTTGAACATAACTGATGTTTCAGCCAAACTACATCCCTAAATCTAATTTGTTCTCGATCTCTACACCATAGTGGTCTATAGATAAAACATACATAAGTTAGATAGAGTGCACATCAACAAGAACAAAATATATGGGACCCAACCTTACCATGTCAAAGTTGAACCACCTCTCAGAGCTAAGAACTTGATGCAAACTGTTTTAATTTCGATCAAACCCTCAGATAGTCAGACATCTACATTATCCCGATGAGTTGACTTGTGATTTTCTGTAAATGGCTTATTTTTGGGATTATGACTATCTTCTAGCAAGGCTGGCTTGTTGACTTACTGAGGATAATTTTACTTCCATTTTTTTCACTTTCTGAAATTCTCCAATTGAAATGCTTCTTTTCTTTATCGTGATATATAGTGTCATGTATAATTCGGTAGAACATGCAAGGCAAAGATGAGTGATACTGCATTTTTCGAGTTGTTCCCTCTGTCAGGTTCGTTTCAATTTTTATCTAATCGTATGAACTTTGAAATGGCGCAGACGATCCATTGGGGAAAAAAAAGGAGCCGATGTCGATCTCAGTCAAAGCTGATACCATGTTAAATCATCTGAACACTGAAAAAGAGAGGTGAGATTGGATCTATGGAATGTTACCTTCTGTGTCAAAGCCATATTTAACATTAAAACCAGATTGCTGGTGAGCCAATTAGTTTTGGAATTATATCTAAATTAGCACAAATATTCTATCAGATTAGTTGGTTAATATGTGCTCTTTTGTCCTGTAATTGATGGATTTGATTGGATTTTATAATTCATATGCTGATTTTGTCCTATAACCAGTTTCTATTTCTATTTCTGTTGATTCTATCTTAATTTCCTTCATAAAATCTGGAGAAACTGATACTCGTATTTAAATCAAAACAAAATCCCAAAACGATTTTTGATGCACTTTCCATGTTTGTATATTTAATGAGGATATGGGATTGGAGAAATCATGTTACCGTGTGAGCCAATCAAGAGAGGGAAGAGACATCTATATGAATAATTATATTGATTACTGGTACATGGGGTTTTTTAGATGCAGTTAAAAGACTGATAACACAATTTCTCAAAGGTCGGTGCACAATATGGAATTTTCCTGATTTACCGATAAAAAAACAAATAATTTTAGGTGTGTCAATGAAGTGGATTTAGTAATCTCACTTTTTATCCCATCAACAATATTCTAAAAAGAAAGCGTCAGTTAGGTGAAGATAGCCTTTTGTGGGCTAATCGAGAATTAATTAAAAAAATTTTTTGAAATTAGCTGAACAAGTCAAAAATGTTTATAACATTTATATTAGATTCTCTCTTATCTTTTAATGAAGTGGGTTTTGGGTGAATTCATTGATTATCATATCTTATTTCCTTGAATTGAAAATACCAAATTACCGTGAAATTCAAAAAAAAAATCATCCCTAATTAGCAATATCCTTAAAATCATGTGGAGCACTACTAAATTGCCGACTTAGCATGATTAACATGTGCACTACTGACATGATTAGCATGATTAACATCATCCCTAATGCACTACTAAATTGCCGACTTCATCAACATGTGCACTTCAAATTTTAATATAATTGCCGACTTAGCACGATTAAGAATAATCTTTCGTTATTGCTTCGGGTTGTCAAGTACGTGTATTAAATTGTTGTATCGCATTTATATAAAAATAATAATAAAATCTTTATACCTAATACTTAAATGACAATGGAGATATAAAATCAATTAATAAATCACATAACAGTCTGTTTCTCTTGAACACTACCCTATGGCCATGTTCTTGGCCCCAAAAAACAAGACTTGACGCTAATTATCGTATCTCACAAGATACAATTCTTCGAAAGAGACGCAAGTAAAATAAATTAAAATAAAAATAGATGCACCAATATTCGGACAATAACCAAGCTGTAGATTTTTAATCATTAAAAATTAAGTTCCTCCACAGTTAAGCGAAATTCAAATTAGTCACTAAATATAAAAAGTGAAAATAACAAAATTGTGTGGCAAATTATCACACTTTTTAAATAGGATGTCGTGCAAGTCTTCTTGTTTAAAGGAAAATATATATTATTAAGTAATTAACTCGGCATTACGTTGGACAACTGAAACAACAGATGGTGAGTCCCCGCATCGTGATTTCAGCTACTGTTAGTTAAAGCATATATGACTAATTTATGAGCCACAACATTACAATAGCTACGGTCAAAATAAATAATAACACATGTTCTAGAAGTGGACAGTAAGCAACTCATATCGCATGATACCTCCAAAGATGTTTAACTCGACCCACAAAAAATATTATGAATTTTTTTTTGTATATTTATACAAACTTACAAATTTTAGTTAAAATATATTTTTATTTTGTAAAAAAATAATTGTTAATTTTTATTACACCACAACCGGCGGGAACGAAAGGTTCAACAATATTTACAAAAAAAATAAAAACAGCATAGTTGTGTTTTAAATTTTATATAAATATCTAAACCTCTTCCAGTCTCTAAATCCAAAAAAAACTCAAATCGTAACAAAAACACGCACCAAGCTTGAGCTATTTTCCTCTGGCTTCAATTTTTTGTAACTTCACTTCTCATCAATCGACGATTTGAAGCTCCTTCGCCGGACAAAATGGCGCCGCCGCCGTGAGCTTTAGCTTCGGATTTTTTTTCTAGCTGCAAGCTCGGGGCTGAGGACAAGGAGCTGATGATGGAGAACGTACTGAGGATCGTCGAGGAAGATAATGAGGAGTTCCTGAAGAGGCTGAGGGACCGTACGGACAGGGTCGGAATCGAGATCCCGAAAATTGAGGTCAGGTTTCAAAATTTGGCCGTCGAAGGAGACGCTTATGTCGGTACCAGGGCGCTCCCGACTCTCCTCAATTCAACCCTAAACGCGATCGAGGTACTTTTTAACTTGCGAAGTTGTGTTCAAATTAGGGGTGGGCACGGTTCTGAAACCGAACTCCCTAATCATTGAAAATATACCCGAACCCGGAACTTCTATATGAGGATACTTCTTTGATTTGATTTTCGTTTCTATCCGGTTGGAACTGATTGGTTTTTTAATTTTTTTAATTTAGGCTTGATTTATAGATCGAGTTATAGAATTTGAGCCCGTTTTATAGCTAAAGAATATTAAATTTGAAATTGTATAAAATACTAACGAAAATGGAATGCTATGATTTAGTTATTAAAACTCGCAAATGACAATAACAGATAAATAACATATGTGGATGGAGAGGTGAATATGGGGCGACGCGAACGATCTGATTCTTATCAATTAACTAACGATTCCGAATTTTATAAAGGGAAAATGACACCTAAGTATCAGTGATTTCAAATAACTATACCTAACTTTCTTTATAGCATGTGTGGTATCCTAACAATTTTTTTTCACCTTACTAAACTCCATAAAAAAAATTCATATTCAGTTAATATTTTCAAAAAATAACAAAAATACCCCCCATCAAAAATCAAGAAAAATAATCAAATATTGATTTAATATGAAGTGACAATTGTACCCCTAATATGAAATTAAATTAAAGTGCAAAATTGTCTTTTCACAAACCAAATAATTAATAATTTTAAAGGGCGATTTTTCTTTTAAACATAAAACTAACATATTTTCACATAATTTACTAAAGTGAAAAAAAAACAGTTAGGACACCAAACATGCTAAAAGAAAGCTACATATAGTTATGTGGAAATCGTTGAAACTCAGGTGTAAAGTGTCATTTTCCTTTTTGAAAATTCAGAAGCGAATCAAAATTGAACGGTTCTCTTAAATTCATAATCAAAACCAAAACATTAATCACAATTCCAGTTTTCTGATTTTAAGTCTATAATGTCTACCCCTAGTTCAGATTCAGAGTATTGTTCAAATTTAATTTATGGCCATTGGCTTTTTTTTATGTGTAATAGGGAGCTCTTGGACTTGTTGGGTTATCTCCATCCAAGAAAAAGGTTATCAAAGTGCTTCAGGATGTCAATGGAATGATAAAACCATCAAGGTACATTTCACAATTCTTACCAGTCAATCAATTTTGTGTATACTAAAGGATTCATTCAACTAAATGTTATAATCAATGTGCTTGATTATATTTTGTGAGACAACTGATAGTGACTTGTAGGGCTGCTCAAATCTAGTTAATTGGAACTGGAAGCTTTAAGTGAAAATCAAGCTAGTCAATTCAGTTTTTAATCTTATGAACCAAAATCTGACCGACATTGGTATCAACCTAGAAATTAACCGATTAGTTTTTATTGGCCGATTTTCCGATTAAATTCGAACCGATTTTGAATAAAATTTACGCCTCAAAATCATGTCAAATCAAACGAATGTGAACTTTGTGATTAAATTATAAATTCTATGCCAACTATGCCAACTATGTGAACTTTGTTTCTATGCCAACTATGTGTATTTTCTTAACTTTGTGAACTATGTGAACATAGTTGGCAACTATGTATGCCAACTAGTCCCTCAAATTCTATGCCAACTATGTGAACTTTGTTTCTATGCCAACTATGTGTATTTTCTTAACTTAAGAATAATTTGACTAACAAATTAAATTATAAATTTGATTGTACAAACTTTAGTTAGAATGCAAAAATGAAAATTTTATTTAAAAAATATAAATGTTTATTTTCAGAGAGAAATTCGACAAATTCAGTCATTTTTTTGTAAGAATACATACATTATACATAAAAAAACAAAGTTTACCGTATATTTTTTCCATTGATAAAGTGCACATTTTCCTTTGTTAATTTTCTATTTTGAACTCTTTATGCTGGATTGTATTGATTCAATGTACTTCAGGATGACTCTACTTCTAGGGCCACCCGCATCAGGGAAAACAACTCTCCTTCAAGCACTTTCCGGGATACCCGATTCCGATCTAAGGGTTTGTCATTCTCTAACTCCCTCTTATGGCGTTATATAACAACGTAAAACAGTTATCTAGCAAGAAGTGACTAAGAGAAATAAAGAACAGTCACACATGAACAAATGATTTGCGAGCAGGTAACAGGGAAAGTCACCTATTGCGGGCATGAATTCGAAGAGTTCGTGCCTCAGAGAACCTCTGCTTATGTCAGTCAGCACGATCTTCATTACGGCGAGATGACGGTGAGAGAGACATTGAACTTCTCGGGGCGCAGTTTGGGAGTCGGAACGAGGTACGATATGCTGGAAGAGTTGTCGAGGCGAGAGAAAGAATCCGGCATTGAGCCCGATCCGGAGATTGATGCATTCATGAAAGCCACGGCTGTGGCTGGCCTAGAGACAAGTCTGATAACAGATTATGTGCTCAAGGTATATAAGTGTAATCAGGTTGTGTTTTGTTCTTTTAACAAAACTAACACTCTTTTGGTCTGGACCCTTTTGTAGATACTTGGATTGGATATATGTGCTGACATTATAGTCGGAGACGACATGAGAAGGGGAATTTCAGGCGGACAAAAGAAGCGTGTAACTACTGGTCCGTTGTAGGAGTACTCCATAAGAAAACTCATATACACATTAGATGACACTCTTGACCCAAAAGACTAGTTTACTGGGTCTTGAGTTTTTTTCTGCTCAACGAAAAGAGAAAATTTTATTGATGAACCAACTAAAACTTTCAAGTGAAAAACAAAAATCAGCCAAATACATTAATAAAGAGAAAAGGAAAAAGAAGAGAAGGAGTGAGAATGGGAACTAGAAATAAGAGAAAAAGAAGAAGAGCAGAGGAGGGCTCGAGTATCCTCATCTATATGCTCCATATCTTCAAGAAGGTTGATCATCTGGGAATCGGTCGAGATTAATGTGTATATAAACTCTTTTTTTCCACATTGTCCTCTTTTAATGTAAGACTTTGGCTCAAGTGTGGAATTTTCACAATCTCTCCCTCCACACTGAGCGCTCGTCACATCAGGATGGCTCATCTTGAGCTCAAATCGGCCTTATTAGTTTGATTTGATCTCTCATGGGCTAACTTCATCCTATCTAGGCCTACCCTCATGAGAGAGTTAATCATGGTTCCAGGGTTACTAGCTCTCAGTGAATTACACTAACCCTTTTACCATAAAGAGTCCACAACAACCTAGCCTATAAATTATAATACCCGTTGGGAAGAACATAGGCCTTTAACAAAGAGTAGCACTTCACAATAAAACACGCATATTCACATTAAAACTTACTATTAATCCAAAAAATAGTCAAGTGGACACTGAGTCTAATCTGTATATAAACTCTCTCGTAACAAAATGCAGGAGAAATGTTGGTCGGGCCAGCGAAAGCATTGTTCATGGACGAGATATCGACAGGGCTGGACAGTTCCACCACCTTCCAGATCGTTAAGTTCATGAGGCAGATGGTTCGCATCATGGACATCACCATGGTCATCTCCCTCCTGCAGCCCGCGCCGGAGACATTCGATCTTTTCGACGACATCATCCTCCTTTCCGAGGGCCGGATAGTCTACCAAGGCCCGCGCGAGAACATCCTCGAGTTCTTCGAATGCGCGGGCTTCAAATGCCCCGAAAGGAAGGGCGTAGCAGACTTTCTGCAGGAAGTGACCTCCAAGAAGGATCAAGAACAGTACTGGTTCAAAAAGGACCAGCCTTACAAGTACACCTCAGTGTCAGATTTTTTAGGGGCCTTCAACAACTTTCACATTGGCCAAAGGCTTTTGGAAGATCTGAGGGTCGATTATGACAAATCAAGAACCCATCCCGCTGCATTGGTGACAGAAAAATACGGGATCTCGAGTATGGAACTATTCAAAGCAAACTTCTCGAGGGAATGGCTGCTGATGAAACGAAACTCGATCGTGTACATATTCAAAAGCATACAGGTGACAATCATGGCCGTGATCGCCCTGACAGTGTTCTTCAGGACGGAAATGAAATCGGGGCAGCTGAGAGATGCACCCAAGTTTTTGGGAGCTCTGTTTTTCAGCCTCACCATTGTGCTGTTCAATGGGATGGCTGAACTTTCTCTGATCGTGTCCACTCTTCCAGTGTTCTTCAAACAGAGAGACTTCCATTTTTACCCGGCATGGGCCTTCGGCTTGCCCATCTGGCTCCTGAGAATCCCCGTCTCGTTTCTAGAATCCGGGATTTGGACCCTTCTTACATATTACGCCATTGGGTTCGCTCCGGCGCCTAGCCGGTAACTGCACATTCTTTAGCTCTTCCATTCTGATACACTCAAAACTTTACGTTTCTAACTTTGACACACATAGTTGTTATTATCTTACCTTTTTGCGCGCACCCAGTGCGCCGTTTTCTTGTATACATTATTACTTGGGTGTATCAAAGTTAAAAACATAAAGTTTTCTGGGTTTCCAACTTCTGCAGGTTTTTCAAACAGTTTCTGGCTCTCTTTGGTGTACATCAGATGGCTCTATCTCTCTTCCGCTTCGTCGCGGCTCTTGGGAGAACACTCGTCGTTGCTAACACGCTCGGTACCTTCACCATGCTCTTGGTCTTTCTTCTTGGAGGTTTCGTCGTTTCCAAAGGTCTGAAATCTTTTTTTTGCGTATCGATCTTCGACCCGATCATTAGAGCAATTCTTGTCATCATGATAATTTAAGATCGATCCAATTTACAAATTAATTTTTACCTTGTTGTGCAGATGACATTGCACCGTGGATGATATGGGGATTCTATGTTTCTCCTATGATGTATGGGCAAAATGCTATTGCTATCAACGAGTTTCTTGACGACAGATGGAGCACTGTAAGTTTACTTGATATAGTTTCAATGGAAAAAACGTCATATACTATCACATTTTTGCAAGATGATGATTTGTACGGTTAACTTTGTTTTTTGGTGCAAAATGTATCTATTTTTACAAAGCTGACCAAGTTACCCATGAAATTAAGAATTAAGATTTTTATAGAATAATTCTTTCTTAGTTTTAAGGGTATTTTTGATATTTTTGTAAAACTACACACATTTTGCACGAAACTCAAAGTTCACACTACATTTTTGCCATTAACAAAGTACATAGTACATAGCAACCACATTTTCCCGAGAATTTAATATGGTTGTGTATACGTATCTTGGGACAGCCTATAAACGGGTCGAGCGAGCCAACCGTAGGGAAGACCCTCCTGAAGGAAAGAGGGTTGTTTACTGAAGAATATTGGTACTGGATTTGTATTGGAGCACTGTTTGGGTTCTCTCTCATCTTCAATGCCCTTTTTATTACAGCACTGACATACTTGAATCGTAAGTAAGCTCATGTTGTTATATAAACTGGTTTATCTCATGGGATTGAGACTTGAGACCCTTTGTTTTGATCTTTCATTCCTCTATACAAATTTCAGCTTTCGGTGATTCTAAGTCTCTAATTCCGGAAAATGACTCTGAAAAGAGTACTCGGAGGCAGTCAGCCCCTAATTCTGAAGGTCAGTCGTTTGTTAATAACAAAATGTGTTGTGAACTTTACAGTTTTGTGCAAAATGTGGGTATTTTCACAGAATTTGCGAAGCTGCCCTTAAATTAAGAATTATTTTGTAGAGATTTAATAAAAATAAACATTTTTAAAAGTTTTTCGGTTTTGATCTTCCGACTAAAATATGAATGGTAAAATTTTGTAATTTAATCTACTTTTAAGTTAGAAATTATTTTAAATAAAAATCTTAATTCTTAATTTCAAGGACAGTTTGATCATTTTTGTGAAAATATACACATATTTTACTTAAAAATGCGAGGTTCACAACATCTTTTGTACTCAGTGTATGCAACATAATTCACATGTATCACTCCATTAAATCGCATATGCCAAAGCAAATCGGTTGTGTCTTGCCCGCACATTAAAATCATAAATTATCGATGAAATCGACTCCTGGATCGATTATCGTTTTGATACCATGATACAGTAATAATAAAATATATTATTAAATTGATTGTCGTGGGAATACATGATGCTCTATATTTACGTAATACCTAACCTTAATGACCTAACTTATTTTATTTGTCTAACGATGTAAATGAGTAACCATGTTGCTGCATGAACATTAATGTAAATAATGTTTTTCTAATGTTTGAATTACACATAACAGGCACTTCCATGCAAGTGAGAAACAGTGAAGGAAGTAGTAACAAAGGAATGTTGCTGCCGTTGAAGCCCCTCTCGCTTGCCTTTAACCATGTCAATTACTACGTGGATATGCCTGCGGTAACTTAAGTCTCAATTAACGCTGTCTCTAGCAAAGTTCACAGCACATTTTTATCATTAACAGAGTACACAGCACCATGTGGCAAAAGTGTCATACAGAGCACGTTTTGCCATTTTACCCAGATTCAAAATGACGGTCGTTTAGTAACCCGAGTTTGGGTGTCATCAGGAAATGAAGAGGCAAGGGGTTGGAGAGACCAGGCTGCAGCTGCTGCGAGACGTAAGCGGCGCTTTCAGGCCTGGTGTTCTGACAGCGTTAGTCGGTGTGAGTGGCGCCGGGAAGACCACGCTGATGGATGTTTTAGCGGGAAGAAAGACCGGAGGGTACATCGAAGGAGATATCAGCATTTCGGGTTACCCGAAGAACCAAGCTACGTTTGCTCGAGTCAGCGGCTACTGCGAACAGAACGACATCCATTCACCATATGTCACCGTCTATGAGTCTCTCTTGTACTCCGCGTGGCTGCGTCTTCCTGGAGACGTGAAGAAGGAAACACGACAAGTACTATATCTTTAAGACTCATCTTCTATAATTCTCGATTACTAGTCCCCAGAGGACCTTCTGCGTCTGACTAACGCCTAGTGTTTTTTAGAACACTGATTATATCTGACCGCGGTTACATTCTCTGATATAGATGTTTGTGGATGAAGTCATGGATCTGATCGAGCTCAACCCCTTGAGAAATGCACTGGTTGGGCTTCCGGGAGTGAATGGTCTTTCGACGGAGCAGAGGAAGAGAGTGACCATAGCCGTGGAGTTGGTTGCAAATCCATCCATCATCTTCATGGACGAGCCTACGTCGGGCCTTGACGCTCGGGCCGCTGCTATTGTTATGCGCACCGTGAGGAACACGGTGGATACAGGGCGGACCCTCGTCTGCACAATTCATCAACCTAGCATTGACATATTTGAAGCTTTTGATGAGGTACATATGATCAGGGTTGTCCAAAAATAATCAAACCAAATAAAACTAACTTGATTTGGTTTAAAACTGAATCGAATTGAACTCCATTGTTTCGTTCGGTTTATAAAATGGGAATCGATAAAAACCAAACTGAACCAAAACCAATCGATTTGGACACATACTCATTTCAAACTGTCGATCTTTATTAATCGTGCCTAACAGTATTGTTCCAACAAAAAATAAGTCAAGCCCAGACCAAAGTGTAAGAATTTTATGAAAATCAGTTCAGGGAAAATCCAACCGCAAATAATAAATCAAAAACGTCTAAAATGTGAGAATTTCATGAAACCCGTTTCATAAAAACCGAAGAGAAAACGACACGTTTAAAACCGAACCGAATTCACTCGGTTCGGTTTCAATTTTTATTTTCTTAAAATCGAACTGATCGATTCAAAACCAAACCGTGAACAGTCTTGTTAATGATCCTGATTTTGTACTTGCTCAACATGATTACCATTCATGATGTAACCTTTTTTGTTTTGCAGCTCTTGTTGATGAAAATAGGAGGACAAGTGATTTATGCAGGGTCCTTGGGTCACCAATCTCATAAGCTTGTTAAGTACTTTGAGGTAATTGCTCTACTTCAGTTACATGCTTGATTACATACCAAAATTGGAACTCATTGTGGTTTTGGTTTAAACCCAAGTTTCTTGCTCCTATTTTATCAGTCTCACTCATTAATCTCTGAAAATCCTCTTTCAGGCTATTCCTGGGGTTCCCAAGATCAAAGATGGCTACAATCCTGCAACCTGGATGCTAGACATCAGCTCCGCCGCAGCTGAGGCTCAACTTGGCATCGATTTTGCACAAGTTTATGCGAACTCTGACCTATACTTGTAAGTAACAATTTAGGGGTGGGCACAGTTTCAGACCGGAACCGAACCCTACAGTTCTCAATATATAGGAACCAAACCCATAATCACTGTGAAAGAAACGGTTTGGTTCCGATCCTATACAGTTGGAACAAATTACTTTTCCATTTTGAAATCATGCTTGATTTATGGGCCGAATTTGAGCCCGACTTACAGTCAAAATATTAAATTTTCAATTATAAAAAATCACTAACAAAAACTGAATGTTATGATTTAATTATTATAACTCAATCTAGATATAAAGTTTGTAAACAAAATAAATAAATAAATATATGTGGGTAGACGAGAGGCGGACACGTGGTGGCGATGCGAATTGGTTCGGTTGTTATCTGTTAACCGACAATTATGAGTTTTGAGAATCAAAACCGAATTGAAATTAAATGGTTCTCTCAAATTTAGAATTAAAACTAAACCATTGGCCATGGTTCCAGTTTCTTTATTATGGGTTTGATTTGCTTCCCGGTTCTAGGTCTAAAGTGTCCACCGCTATGTAATATGCAACATTTTGTTATTTCTAAAAAAAATCTCATGCTTCTTTTGTACTAGTGCTGATTTTTCCTTTTCATTTTATTCCCAAATCTTTCAGGAGAAATCAAGAACTCATCAAGGAGCTAAGCACTCCAGAGCCCGGATCGAAGGACCTTCACTTCCCGACCCGGTACTCCCAAAGCTTCACAACTCAATGTCAGGCTTGCTTCTGGAAGCAACACTGGTCGTACTGGAGGAACTCGCAGTACAATGCCATCCGATTCTTCATGACAACTGTGATCGGCGTCATGTTTGGCGCTATCTTCTGGAGCAAAGGAGACCAAATGTGAGTTAACTCAAGGGAAAATGATAAAAATGTGTTCTATACTATGACACTTTTGCAAAATGATGTTTTCATAAAAAATGCACACATTCTGTAAAAAAAAAAAAACTTTACATCATTCTTTTGTCATTATCGAAGGACACAAACACCCTCTTACAAAAGTATCATAGTATTGTAAAAAAGCGTTATGTGCTATGACACTTTTGTAAGAGGGCATTACTGTCATTTTTTTATAAACATAAACGTTCTACGTGAAAAAAATTGAAATTTACAATATTTTTTGCCATAAACAAAAAGGACACAAAAGCCCTCTAGCAAAAGTATCATAGCATGACAAAAATGTGCTCTATTGTTATAACACTTTTGCAAGTGCATTTTCGTCATTTTTGTAAAAATACGTGCGTTCTACACAGAAAAATAGAGTTTACAACATTCTTTTTCCATTAACAAATGACACAGACACCCTCTTGCAAAAATATCACAGCTGAACTCAGTGTGTCCGAAGGAGTGCATAATCTTGTTTTCGTAGTTTGAATTGGAAGTTGATTTCTGATTTGTTTTCTAAACAGACATAAACAACAAGATTTGATTAATCTGTTGGGTGCAACTTACGCTGCTGTTCTTTTCCTTGGAACCACAAATGGTTACGCTGTGCAATCCGTTGTGGCCGTTGAGAGAACGGTTTTTTACCGGGAAAGAGCAGCCGGGATGTACTCCGAATTGCCTTATGCGTTTGCTCAGGTCAAAAATATCACTTTATAATATATATACATACCATAATGCGTCGATTACGTTCACATACAGATACAATCACTAAAGCATAGAGGTCCAACAAAGGTTGACCCAACAAAGCAGAATACAATTACAACTTGCCACTTGACTCACCACTTTAAGCGGCCCAACAAAAAATTAATAGGTAGAGATGAGATAAATACTGCAGTGGGAATCGAGCTCATATCTCTTGGACCCAAATTCAAGTGCTTATATTATTAGATCAGATCCTGTTACATGTGGAAATAAGGGCTAGAGTACTAAAACCCGAGCATATAAGCGAGATCACATTTACAATCTGGGGCCATTTGGCACCCCCAAACCCCGTTCGTGGTGCATTGCCATACAAAAATATACCAGCTTGTTAGAATAATTTAGTTTGCTCTTTGTTTTATTCTAGTTTAGGATTATTCCCTATTAGTTAGAGTTTCATATCATTGCAAGTTGGGAGAATGACTATCACACACTTTTGTAAGAGAGTGAGGTATATCGTGTTAATGGCAAAAATGTGCGGTGAAGTCTGATTTTTTGTAAAAAATGTGTGTATTTGTACAAAAATGACAAAATTGCTCTTAGAATTAGAATATATACTTTAAAACAATTTTATAACAATTAAAGTTTTTCTGAAAATATGTTTTAACTAAAATTTGTATTATTTTTAAATCTAAAAATTACTATTTTATACAATCTTAATTTTTAATTTCATGGGCAATTTCGTATTTTGTACAAATACTCACGTTTTGCCCAAAAAAATTAAAGATCACGACCATTTTTGTCATTAACAAAGTATACGTTACCAGTAATAATATACCACTCTTTTACCATTTTTCCAAACAAATTTTCCTATATAGATTCGTTCTATTCCTTTTATAAAATATCAATAAATATAATATTTTCTTCTCTACAGTCACACATGTATAAAGTGAATCTTACAATAAGATGTTTCATTTTTACTTGTCAGGTGACTATAGAGACAATATATGTAGCAGTGCAGACATTTGTGTACAGTCTACTTCTCTACTCCATGATCGGTTTCGAATGGAAGGTTGAGAAGTTCCTCTACTTCTACTACTTCATTTTCATGTGCTTCACCTACTGCGCCATGTACGGTATGATGGTCGTCGCCTTGACTCCCGGCCATCAGATCGCCGCCATTGTCATGTCCTTCTTCTTGGGTTTCTGGAACTTGTTCTCCGGCTTCATCATCCCGAGACCGGTACGTAGTTTCAGAAAACCCGAATACTACTTTCATCGAAAACTTGGTTATGAACTGGCAGAAACTGGTAGTGTAGTATCTCACTTTTGTAAAAGTTTTGTACCCATTTGTTAAAATTTGTTAAAGTAGATGGAAAATGAGTTGCGACGTGACTTTCGTTTTTATGAAATGACATAATTGTCTGGGGGTAGAGAATGTTTAAAAAACAATTGATTTTAAAACTAGGGTTGACGAATCTTGAACCCGACAAGGACCCAATACCCATTGTCCCTGATTTAAACGGTGTAATCAAGGGACGGAGTTTATTAAACATGCCCTAGATCCACTCCGTTGTCATCTTATTATGTAGGCTCAAAGTACAAGCCCGATAAGGATAAGGACCCTATATTAGGGTGCTCATGGTTTGGTTCTGAGTCGATTTGGTTCAAACCATATGAATCGGTGAAATTCTCACTTTTTAAATTGTTTTGACTCGTTAGTTAGCCTATTGGGTTTTGGTTGGTTTTCTTCGAACCTATTTTCATGAAATTCTCACATTCTGGATCGGCCTTGACTTTTTTTTGTCGCACCAATATTTTTAGTCCCGATTACTTAAAATGAGCATTATGTCCAAATTGATCGAGTTTTTATCGGTTTCCAATTTACAAACCGAAACTGAACTAATAGAGTTTCGGTTCAATTTTGAACTGAACCAAGTCAGTTTTATTCGGTTTGGCCAGTTCGGTTATTTTTGGACATACCTACCCAATGTGCCCGCTCTAACGCGGTAGGGTACTAGAATCATCAAACGCGTCCAAAATCCGACTTGTCGTCATCATATAGGAAAAATACCTCAAACCCAACAGAAACTCAATTTCTCCGATCTGATGCTATATATCATTATTGCAGCTGATTCCCATATGGTGGAGATGGTACTACTGGGCAAACCCAGTTGCGTGGTCGATCTACGGAGTGTTCACGTCTCAGATAGGCGACAAGAAGACGATGATGGAGATCTCTGGAGCACCCTCAGTGCCAGTGGATGAGTTCTTGAAGGAGTTCATGGGCTTTGATCATGACTTCCTCACCACAGTGGTCGTTGCTCATGTTGGTTGGGTCCTCTTGTTCTTCTTTGTCTTTGCCTATGGCATCAAGTTCCTCAACTTCCAAACAAGATGATCAATTGATCTGATCATAATAAAAAAAAACTGGATTTTACTAACAAGCGTGGCAATTTCATGCTCAACATAAACTTCCTGTTCGTTTCACTGTCATAAAACACAAAAACCTATACTGTAATTCTGAAAGATAACATTGCCAGATACAAAAAAAGGAGCAATCTCAGCAAGTTACTTCCACAATGACAATCCTAAATATGTCATATAAAGGACCCTTCACTCTGTGGCTCCTGCCATCACCTGGCCCTCCTTGCTCTTCACTAAGCATTGCTTCTTGGTCTCGAAATCGAGTTTATCCAAGTCACCCGCGACCCCGAGATAGCCGAACAAAACGTCTTCCATTCTTTCAGCTTTGGCTTTGGCTTCCTCGTCGTTGCTGGTGCACTTGACCAGCAGCTCGGCCCTCCCGTGCTTGTTCTCGGCGTAGAGCTTGTGGAGCCGCTCTGCCTCGTGCAGCCCGGAGAGGGTGCCAGGGAAGCTCACTACCATTATGCTCTGGTTTGCGGGTTTCCCGCGGCAGACTTTGGTTTTCTCTGTGTCGAATCCATTACCTGCAGTTCCGAGGGTTCGACCAGAGAGATACAAACACCAAATAACAGATCAAGCGAAAGAGGAAGTGTTAACGAAAGCATATGTAGCACATTTTATTAAATATATATTATTTAAGATTAATTATAATAAAAATGATATGAATCAAAAAACTTTTTAAACTAATTGAAATACAAATCAAACATTTTTTCAGATCGAGATAAATGTAGGCTACTTTAAAACAATGTTGTAAAAATTTTTTTGACTTGTATGATTAATCACCGATTAATTCTCTATAATTTATTATTAATCTTTAATTAGTCTCTAAAATAATATTTCTGTCCGTCTAGTGCCTACCATTTTCTACAACAATGCTTTAACTCAATTACCATGAAATGTTGCATATCATTAGGACACATAATTGGTCGATTCGAGAATGTTAGCTTACCTCTGAGGATGGCCTTGAGATCTTCCATACTTACAATCATCCGCTCGGTTGGAACTTTATTTGCTATGGAGCTGTTGTGGATGACTACTGTTGGGGGCCAGATGATGAGATCTTCCTTCAGAGCCATGGCCTCGGCATCTGTTAGTAATTTGGGAGAAAAGTGACCGTCAGAGGCTGCACCACTGTTCCATCCCATCAGTGCACAGAGCGCTTTGTGGAAACCCATATGCTCGGCCCGGAACCCGGCCTTACGAGACATCAAGGCGTGCTCCGCCAAGCTTCTCGTGTCCACAAACTCTTTGGAGTTGCTGATACAAATAGAAAGGGTAACCATAAGCACTGGTGCATTGCAATTAGAGTCAACATGTAGGAGAAACTGCAGATGCACACATGAGAGTAGAGGCATTAACTTGATCAACAAATCACTGCTCCTAAATCAGGTTGCAGTATGTGTACAGAACTTCAATTTCTATTTCATTGACATCAGAACATAACAGCATTTAAGAATTCAGAGGCTATACATCCCCCACAGACCATATATACAGAAACTGGCAGCATTCGTCCACCAGCAATGACGGGTCCAAAAAAGTTACTTAAAATTGTGGATCACCAACTAATTTTCTGTCTTTGTTCCATAAGCACTTCCACAGATCACTACGTACCATTCCATAGACTCAACAGCACCACCTTAATATTTGTTACGTCCACTCCTTCCTCACACAGCAAAACAAAAGAGAGATAAAAAATCTCTTTCCTTTTCCCTCTTTGTCCTTCTCACTCATTCTTACAGAAATTCAATGAGATAATCCAAATCCATACTAATGCATTCCTCATAGAATATACACATTAAAGTAGACTACATCAACAACTACAACAATGATAAACCAGGCCATCCAAACTTTACTATAATAATGACTTGAAATGATCAGTTCACCACCTGGATTTTCTGTCACCCTTTATCCACTTCAAAATATTCAAGATGCATAGATTATCTAGATACGCAAGTAGCATGCAACAAAAGTCAGCAAAAATATTAGCAGGTCGTACGAAATTATGAGCTCACTCAAATAAGAGATAGAGTAACACCAAGTTCAATCAGAAAGGTTCAGAACATATAACATCAAAGATGACATACCTGCCACATATACCGCACTTCAAAATGCCAGTCCCACCTTGCTCCATGTATCTCCTCCGATGTGCTGAATTCTCATTCAAAAGCTTGACGAACTTCAGAAAAGTACCATGTACCAGCAGCTTAAATTCCTCAGAATCTTCTGAGGGAATGCTGTTTCCATGTTTCCCTTCAACTTCTGAGGAATCAGCCACGGGAAGCGTATCACTTCCACGACAATGAATTAATATCCTAGGGGAAGGTAACTGAATATGGGTATTCCTAGAGAGATGCTTCAAATTGAATTTACCAGCTGGGACTGTATGCTTCTTTGTGTCTCTGCAAACAGGGCCCAATCGTTTTTTAATGTCCCTATGGGCAGGCCCCAAACAATTCTTTACATCTCTACCATGAGACCCCAAACGATTCTTTACATCTCTACCAGTTGACCTAAATCTGGAAGAAGGGCCTTGTATAGGTGTGGGTGCAATAAGTGATGATGGCATATCATCATCATCATAGTAGGCTTGAGCACTAACTCCATCAGCCCATTGTCCATCTCCACAGCTCCGGCCACGGAATTTGTTGTGACATGCACCCCATTTTTTATATGGTTGAATGTTTTGCTCATGTCTGATCGCTTTCTTACCTGTAGCATGATTTCCAGAACGCATATTTTGAGACATGTATTGCATGTCTAGCTCCTCTGGCATCAACATTTGGTGTGGGATGCCTCCGCTCTCATACATGTCTTGATCATCATCTGGAAACAGTGACCTATCTCCATAGAACCAAGCATCACTATCTCTTTTTGGATTGTAATCTTCTTGTAGACTCTCATCATCAATACGTGCTTCTGTTTCATACTCAGTATGGGTTCTTCTAGAATCCAAAATGTTCCCATACTGATCCATTGTATAAGATCCAATATCCCCATCTATGTTCTCGTACTGATCCATTGCATAAGATCCATTATTCCCATCTATGTACTCATTTCCTTGTAAAGGTATATTATGATGCAGCTGTGTGCTCTCCCTTGAACCACCTCTGACAGGTCTTCGAGTTCCATAGATTGGGTCAACAGTAGTATCCATTACACCAGTTACTGCAGTTACTGGGAACTCTCGACTCTCACAGTTCTCTCGTCCACTTGTTATATTGTTGTAAGGACGACCATTTGATGGCATACCGATATCATTCCTTTCACTTCTTTGCATTTCCGGGTATGCATATGCTGAATTCATCTCCTTCGCCGGACTCAGCAGAGCCCGCTGCTGATTCCACCTTTCCAATTGCAGTTCCAAGTTTGCAGGTGATACAAAATGTGAGGTTTGTCGATACCCATCACCGCCAGTAGCTTCAGTGAGCATTCCACTAGGTCTCCTGATTCTATCAAACCTATCCAATTGCAGTTCTGAGTTTAAAGGCAATACAAAATGTGAGTTTTGTCGATACCCATCACTGCCAGTAGCTTCAGTCAGCATTCCACCAGGCCTCCTGATTCCATCAGACCTTTCCAATTGCAATTCTGAGTTTGAAGGCGATACAAAATGTGAGGTTTGTCGATACCCATCACCGCCAGTAGCTTCAGTAAGCATTCCATTAGGCCTCCTGATTCCATCAGACCTTTCCAATTGCAGTTCTGTTTTCGAAGGCGATACAAAATGTGAGGTTTGTCGATACCCATCACCACTGGTAGTTTCAATAAGCATTCCATTAGGCCTCCTGATTCCATCAGACCTTTCAAACTGCAGTTCTGAGTTTGAAGGTGATACAAAATGTGAGGTTTGTCGATACCCATCCCCAAAACTAGTTTCAGTAAGCATTCCACTAGGCCTCCTGATTCCGTCAGACGGGCCACCTTCAACGACACCATGGCTCTCACCCCTTGAGTTGTTCAATGGCATATAGGTGACCTTCGAACTTGGTGTTCCATAGGTAGAGGAGTGACCCGTATAATATCCGGGCTTCTCCTCTCTATGCAACGCTCTATCATCAAAATGCAAGTGGTGGGTTCGTGTCCTGTCATTGCCCATAGGCAAATGTTTTGGCAACCCAGTCATATCCAAGCAACCATTTCTCTGATAGCTCTGTTCCATATTGATACCATTCCCAATACCATGTGTATCAGAACCACAACCACCACCCACATCCAGATACCTAGAATCTGGGATTGAGTTCACATCACCATTACAGCCCAAATCATTTGGATTTAAATTCAAAGTATTATTATACCCAGAATTCAGATCTCGATTACTGTGCCCAGAATTCATATTCGAATTCGAAACAGTACCGTTCGAGTTCTTCTTCTCCAACAGTTGGTTCCACAACCTCTCGTCTCTGTCTCTGTCTCTGTCGTTTCCGTCGCGACGCCGATCACCGTACTCTCTCCGGTCAGCCGAACCAGACGCTCCGTTCCTATCCGACTCCGACGATCCCGAAAATCGCTGCGCTTGAAGGTGACGCCAATCGTCTTCTTCTCCAACCTCTCGCCGGTCCAAAACCCTCGCACCGTCTCCGAACCTTCGCTCTCTCATCGTCTCCGACGCTGTTCAAAAATCGCCTAAAACCCTAGAAACTAATCGCTCAAGAACGATATCGTGAAAACCCTAGAATCCCTAACCCTATAACACAACAAAACCACAAATCGCTTCATCGCGCAACAACAACGACCACAAAAAAAGCAACTTTCCGCGAAAGTCAGTTCACGGAAGCAACAAGAGTTCCGATTATGAGAAAAATTCGATCTCAATTCCACAGTTAATGAACAGATTCAAGAGCCATTTCTGGGAAAATTTTCTCTTTTTCTCAGAAAATCGGGGACGAGAAGCAACAAATTCGTGGGCAATTCTGGAGAATGAAGAAGAAGAGGAAGCGACGTTTTGTGCGAGCGTGAGAGGTTTTTTTGGCACGTATGATACTTGTGTGAAACACTGGTACACTCTATTTACTTTTACACGTGTCGAAATCATAACGAATCAGTGGTATGTGCTGCACGCGTCATCCACGGCGGTGGATTCGAGCGTTCGTACACTTTGGCTGTACCTGATACCTCCTCAGCGTATAATTTTAAAATTCAAATTTTATATGGTAAAATAATCGGGCATTCTCAATAGGCCCAGTACATATGGGCCATTATCATATAATACACCAATGTTGCCGGAGAATAAGGCTTATGGCCTAAAAAAATAGTGATTTGTAGACAGCGCGATCACTGATTTATCGATAAATTACTCAAGTATTTTTATAATTACTTGGTGTATCGATCGTTTAATTTAAATTACGCTACTACTAGATGTTGTTAGGTCGAGAAAAAAATGTCGAAAAGGGCCTCTCGTCGGCCAATGTCACCGCTAAAGAAGGCTTATCATCGGTGAATTTCGTCGCAAAAGAAGGCTTACCGTTGGTGTAAGTCGCCGGATAAGAATCTTTGTCGTCAATTGATGCTTGGAACAAAATCACAGTCGCGATTGATCGTGAAACATGAGGTGCAAAGACAATTTTATCTTCACGAACAAGTGAAAAGACGAAAATAAAATCAAAGATTTCGAATATTATACACCGTTGACACCACTTAAATTATAGTAGTAGACATCTTCATCGTCGTGTGGCCACAAAAAGTTTGCACGTCTGTAGCTAGAACATGGGTTAGCTGAATATATGTCCTTCAAATTAAGCCCATAAATAGTTAAATGTAAGTATTTTGGGCTTGTGAGTCATCTAAATACTGGGCCTATATAGATATTTGAGATGAAGAAAAAAATAGGCCCAAGCCCATTAGTGCTTGAATATGAATTGTCAAGTGAACAGTTGGGTTCAGACAAGACAACAGCGACGGCTTCAACACACGGCTCAGCCACGGAGCGACGAAGATGATTAGTATGGTCAACGTATGGTAGTCAACGACCAAGTTTGTGAACGTAAGTAGCGACTAGGTCTTTTGGTCCCGTCAATCTAGGATGATGACAACTAGACATGTTCTATGATATCAGTAGTGAGATCCTAAGTTCAAATTTTGGTACAAACGGGTTTTCTCCTCAGATGCTGACAAAAGGGGTTAAAAGACCGATAACACGGTTCCCCGAATGTCGGTCCAGAATAGGGGGTTTTCCTGATTGCTGATCAAAAAATAAAAAGAATATCGCAAATCTATAAAAATTGAGATATTTAACCGTTCTGTCAAACTCAACAACGAAACGAGTTTGTGTCAGATTTTATAATTATTTTATAGGGTTTTTTTTTAAAAGCACACCCCTTCATTGATCAACAAACTCGGGAGGGACAAACCCCCAACTGAACAACCGAGCATCGACGCGTCCAGCTTACAAAGAAACGGTAACAAAGCATCAAATGACTCCCAATAACACTGGACAACTCCAAAAAAACATGTCGGAAATAAATTGACCACCATAACACTAAACAAACATCACAACAACAAGGTCATTCTCAAAGTTAATTTCGGTTGTAGTTTTGAAATCAATCACAAACCACATAGTTTGATAAAATATAAAACACTTGACACTTCGTTGCAAGTGGATTGGGTTGCACGGGAAATAAAAGATAATAATAGTATGAGACGCTAACATTCTCTCACACGTATACACACATAAGAAAATATAATAAAAATATGAGACAATAATAACACTCACATGTTAAACTTCTGATTCTGATAAAGTAAATAATAAAAATACATCGTGTTAAACATCAATTCAGTTTAAAACTCAAATTCATGTAAAAAAAATCTAAAATATTGAATAAACAATAATTATATTCATACCAAATATTTATCAAACCATAACAACCATATTCACATTTTGTACATGGTATTGCCGACTTTTGTGTTTTATGGGGCAATGATTTGAGATAAAACAACATATTCATTTTTCTCCTAAGATAATTATAATTGATTGAGATGTTTTTGTCCGAACAATTTATTACTAAATGTTTGTTCCCCACAAATGGTACGACGTTCCCATTGAGTTTACTTCACATTCTCGTTCACATTGTCCCATGTTTCCAAAACTTCACCTTATACATATTTGTCACACGGTTTTCAAAACTAAACCTTTGCCGTATACATTACTACGTACACTTCGTGGGTACCATAAAATAAACATATATAGTACATCTTTTATATATTTCGTAATTCCTAGACTCCTTCACTTAATACTTCTAGGGTCACCTCTCGTGTATCATTTTGATACGTACCATTATTGATAAACATTTTCTTTATGGAATTTGACCATCAGACTGATCAGTTCGTGACGCCTTTGTCTGGAAAGAGAAAGTGTGGAAGGAAGAAGTTTAGGGAGACGCGACACCCGGTGTACCGGGGCGTTCGGGAGAGGAACGGAGACAAGTGGGTGTGCGAGATCCGTGAGCCGAAGAAAAAATCGAGGATATGGCTGGGGACGTACCCTACGGCCGAAATGGCGGCCGTAGCGCACGACGTGGCTTCGTTGGCCCTCAGGGGCTTGACGGCTGTCCTAAACTTCCCAAGCCTGGCGTCGTGCATTCCTCGTCCCCGGTCCTCTTCGGCCAAGGACATCCGTGTTGCTGCTCAACAAGCTGCCGAGTCATTGATCCGACCAAAACCTAGTAATTCCTCTTCCTCGGGTATCGTGACATTTTTGTATTTGGTAAAAGTTACTAGGAGAAATCACCCTATTACCGTTTTCCTAGACGTAGAACAAATTTATATGACTAAAATGAAGTTCATCTCGAGAAAATAGGCATACTCATATTTAAGTCGACTAGATTTATTTTGTTTGTTTTCAACATAATTAAGTAAAAGTTAGGATTTACTGGTCACAACAAATTACATCTCCCTTTTGAGATCTTCATGTCGGATTCTACTAGTCACTTGTTTTATGTGTGTGTGAGGGACGAGTATCCGATTTTTGTAATTCATCGCAATCCTATAATAATAGTCAATCTATTGCAATCCTACTCATGTCGAATATTTATTGAATCAAATTTTAACATATGTGTCTTGTTAAATGATATCTATCCAGACCCTCCTACGTCATCACATTGAAAAGATATATATCTAACCAGTATAATAATATCTTGAGATCTTCACCTATCAACACATAATCTTAACGTGACGTGATCTTATATTTTTCTAACGCGGGTTTATGTATTTGCAGTTGTAGCAGAAGTCGAGTTTGTGGTTGGAGGAGAAGTAGAGACAGAGGCCGTCGAGAGTTTTTGGGACGAAGAGGAATTGTTTAACATGGCGGGAGTGGTGGAGGGTATGGCGGAGGGTTTGCTATTGACACCACCACCTCTCCGAAGAGGCTTTAGTTGGGACCTTGACTTTATTACTTGTGATCACTTCACCTTATGGACCGATCACTAAACTAACAATAAGTCAAACCAGTCATTTGACTTCTTGTTCTTAGATTGCTATTGCCCTATTGCTTTTGCGTTGGTACATACCTAACAGAAAAATTACAAAAACTAAATGGTAAATTATATTGTCCATGAGGGGACATCGTAATGGTTTGCGCTTTATATTATTAATGGAGAGGTATGGGTTTTGAATCCTGTTGTAAACAGGGTGGAAATGAGTAAAAGGGTAATTGGAAAAAACTGGTAAATTATAAAATTTATTATTGCTAGTCTTGATTATTATTTAATTTATTTTTTTGTCTTAATCTTGAATTTATATCATCATTTTAAATATATGTGGGGATGAGTTATTGGGTAGGTATGATCTGTTATTATAATCTCAAAAAATAAAACTACATGTGAGTGCAATTCTGAATTGAAACTGGACCGATCTGAACCAAATCCCTCAATTCTCAGTATATGAAACCAATTCAACCAAACCCGGAACCACCGTGTGAGAAATAGTTCAGTCATGGGTTCAGTTTTGGTTGGTTCGATTCTGGTTCTACCGGATTTGAACCTAGTAGTTTTTCAATCTTCGAATTCATGTTCGATTTATACACAGAACTTGAGCATGATTTATAGCAAAAAAAAACATTAAACTTGCAATTATTAAAAGTACTGAGTAAAACTGAATATTAAGATTTTCCTATTACAACACAATCGAAAAAAATTGTAAACAAAATAACAATAAGGATAAACAATATTCGTAGGTGAATGAGGGGCGGGCACATGGAGACATGAACCGGTCCAGTTCTTAACGGTTAACTGACGGTTATGAGTATTGAAAATGGAACCGAACCAAAATTGACTAGTGTTCTCAAATTCATAATCAAAATCGAACTATTATTCATCGTTTCGATTTTTAATTTCAGTTCCTGTTTGGTTACCGATTCCAGGTATAAAGTGCCGCCCCTAGATTTAACATATGTTAAATAATTGATGATTAGAAAATACCAAAAAAAAATTGACCGCTAAGACGGACAAAAAAAGTAATTTTAACCATTAGTTTTGCAACATTCTCTAAGTTTTAAATTGTACAATGAATCCCAAGAAATGGGCCGGGTGCTTGGGCTTGGGCCAAGTTCAAATGCAACATTACATGGATTTTGCATGCAACATTACATGCAAAATTTCAAAGAGCTTTTTTTAGTTTGTTTAATATTTTAATAAATTATATTATTTTTAACCTTATTTAATATTTATAATAAAACATAAAACTAGACAAACATAATTTAGCTGAGCCTATTTCGAATAGACTCGTTTAGTATTTAAATTTTTATTTCATCCGAACATTTTTACGAGTCGAGCTAAACATGATAAATGAAGACTCTGCTTAATTTATTTACGCCATCAATCTTCAAAATAAAAAGTGAGATTTAAAGTCACTTGTTCACATTATCATTAGTATTATTTTATTTACTTTTAACAGTATAAATAACTTAAAATGGATCAACATTGCAGTATTAAAAAAAACTGTGGTCAAATTGTCTCTGCTGGTAGATAGTACAAGTAGAGGTCGTTGTTGGGCACATTGCATGTCGTTTTGCAAAACGCAATGTATTGTGTCGTTTTAAGCATTGATTCGACATTTCCTAAAACTTTATTCCTTTCACGAGGGTGGGCTGACACAAATGCTCCCTCACTTCACAACCTTTGTACCCTCCTCAATTGCTCCTCCCAATCCCATCCCTCACACTTATTATTTATAGTACATTTTGTGAAAATTTAACAAACCATAAACCTAAAATTAGGTATATAATAATATGAATTTAAGTGGCAATGTTAATTTACTACTTCGTCAGCAATATTGTAACAGAAATATGCAAAGGTAAATATATATTTACATAATGGATTGCTAAAGCTGAATTCGAATTCAACTTGTTAAATACTCAGTTTGAGCTCATTATATTTGAGGCGGAGTCGAGTTTCATCCAAATCATTCAAGACTAACTAGGCATGTGGGTTGAGCTAGACTAATTATTTTCGAGCTAGAATCAGGTTTAACTATGTAAGCCCTTGTCGAGCTCTGACAAATGTAGGCGCAATTAAGCTCGCCTACAACACTCTCAACGACACATATTTGGCATCAAATATGGAGAAAATTATCTATAATGTTATTTTTCATATTAAACAGACATTTTGAAAGTAAAGACTTTATTTTGGAGATAGGCCGCATGAATTCTAAATAAATAAATATATTTTTTGAGTTGGGTTTCAGAGAGCGAGGATTCCCCGTACCCTACCGAGGCTGGCGTTGAACAATTTTTATCCGGTTCGAGGCGGGGACGGAATACATGAATCGGGTAAGCCCAGAGCGAATAAAACCCACCCATACTCGCCCGCTGCCATCCCTAATTTATTTGTTTATGCATATACTCAAATTAACAAAAGGAATACAGTACAGTGCAAAAATGAAGAAGCTCACATCATAATCATGGCCCAAAAGTATTTGCAGTATCAATGCAAAAAGATTATTATGGTAGAGGACAGTACTGAATCATTATCATCACATATGGTCTGGTCTGCAAGTGGAGGACATGCAATAACCCGTGGCTCTACATATCCTCCCAACACCTACCAAATCTCAAAATCTACTCTTCAAATCATTCTTTTTCTACTGCACAATTGATACCTAAATCATAATTCTCCCATGTTTCAGACCTAATATTCCATTTTCATGGCCACCACCACATGTAATGATATGTGTGCATGATAACCAAGGAAAATTACGCTTTACTCTGCTGATTGTTTCACATTTTGTTACCTCAACTTTCTTTTTTCTTTTTCAGTACCTTACCTTATATTTTGTGATATTTTGATGTTAAATCTTGTCCCAAAATAGCATAGTTAGGCGTAGTAAAATATTTCAAAATACAAGTTAAGGTAGTAAAAAAGAAAGAAAGAAAAAAGTTGAAGCAGCAAAGTGTGAAGCAATCATAGTTAGGTGTGATGAAATGTCGTTTTCCCTATTAATAACACCTAAAATTGACCGCTTGTTTATTTTTGGTGCTCATTGCTCAAAGTATATGTATGCAGCACTTCGAAAATAATACTTATGCAGGTATATATGTATTTTTCTGAAAATAATATATGATGATGTTCAGTTTTGGGCACTTCCGTCGCGACGTTGACGTGTCAATCAACATTGTGACATGCTGAATCAAAAACTAAGAAAATCAATACTTTAAGATTAAGAGTGAAATCTAAATGAAAAAATGTTATGTATGCACCACAGTTAGTTATGGATAATGTTCAAAAACAGTACTTATAGTACAAGTTATTTTTCCTGAAAATATCACCTCAAACTTTCCCCCCTTTAATTTAAATATGATATACAAATTACAACGCGTCAATAAATTAACAGCGACGTGATAGAATGAACCTAAGCTCTTAGCAAATGTATACTGAAGAATGTCAAATCTGGAGAAAAAAAGTTTTCATATGAAGACAGGCAAAATAGCTAAAAGCCTAAAACCCAGACATGCATGAATAAATAATTTCTCAGTGTGTGAAATATAAAATATATTTATAAATTATGAGTTACAGCAGCTACTACTTACCAGCCAGCAGAGCAGAGAAGCACATGCCAAGAACATGGAGAAAAGTTGAGCAGTAAAGCTTTTTGTGTGCTTCATTTCAAAGCAAAGAAGCAGATTTCTGAAAAGAAATAGAAAAGCTTCAACATATTTATAAATGATCACTCTAAACCCATGATACATAATGAAAACAAGACATGTAAAAAGGTCGGAGAAGCTCAATTTTTCAGAATCTTAATTAATTACCTTCAGAAACAAGGCAGAGCTCAATAATCAAAGACCCCACTCAAATTCATGGCAAATCATGATGATGTTGATCAAAAGAGCCAGTGAAAAATTGAAAATGCTTGGGTTCACACCTAACGTTAATCATGCAGAGATGCTGTATGTTAAAACAATCACATCATTTTGAAATAATAATAGCTATGGGCAAAATGGGTCTCTATTGCATCTTGAAAGTGACAGATAAAAAGACTCTGCAAGGTTTTGATGCCCTAACTCTAACTCGAATGATGCATCAAGTGATTTGTTTTTATGCAATTTTTCTAAGTCAGTGGTAAAAAAAGTCCTGAAACTTCTCTAGCTTGAGCTTCTAAGCAGTCTTTGATCAATAATTTATTTTTTTGATCACGGTAAATTAAATAACAAATACTGCCCGCGTGAGGACTGGAACCAGTGACTCATGTCATTTCCCTCGCTGCTTTGGTTAGATTAATAGTCTTTTTAATCATAACAATAACACGACTGAACAGTTTCTGATTGCTTCAGTAGTCAAATAACTATGCACAAATTTGATGCACTAATCAAAATTAAATAATGTGCAGTTACTTAACATACTTGTTTAAAGTGTAAATTAGTTTAAGACTATGACGTGACATTTCTAACTTCTTCACCTATCAAACGACCACTATATATATGGCATATCCTCTACTCTCAAGTTTCACAGCATTTGCTATATCACTTCACATTCAGAGAGCTCTATAGCCTCAGTCAAGAAGAGAAAAAAGGAGCAAGTCATTTTGGGTATAGCTTAGTATCATTAGCCATGGGATCGGATGCGTTCAAGCACTTGGTGATTGTCAAGTTCAAGGAAGGTGTGGCTGTGGAGGACATTCTTAAAGGAATGGAGAAGCTTGTTTCTGAGGTCGACACTGTCAAATCCTTCGAATGGTAATTAATAACCCAAAAATTATCGTATCTTTTTTCGGAAACCCTCTAACTAAAGATTTTTCACAGGGGAATAGACATCGAGAGCATGGAGATGCTGAGGCAAGGCTTCACTCACGCCTTCTTGATGACATTCAACAACAAAGAGGACTTCACAGCCTTCCAATCCCATCCCAACCATGTTCAGTTCTCCGCTACGTTTTCTACAGCAATCGAGAAGATTGTTGTTCTTGATTTCCCAGCAGTGATTGCCAAGTCCCCACCAGCAGTGTGATCAAGGATTCATGATCATTATAGATGCTACTAAGAATGTATCTGTGTGTGCGTTTCATTTTCTATCCTATTTTGCTGTGTTTCATCTTCAGCATCATCATTATCATGTGTTGCTTTTGAATTATTTTGGGATTCAATAATAAAGACCCATAATCCATTTCATGGCTCACATGACCGGAACATGCACCAATGGCATATCTCTGTCTTCTACACACATGCCATTCAAATCCTAGAAAATCAGAGGAGGGACCTGCCAAGTGAAAATGACTATATACCTCCTCAGCTCCATGTGCCTAATAATCCATAATTGAAGATTAAGGCTTGAGAGAAAGCAACTGATTAGACTCTCAATCATCAAGGTCCCACTGTGTCTGCCACACTCTATTTACTACAGATTCTACTCAATAAGCTAAAAAGATTATCTAAACCAATTATTATAAGATAAATGACAGTGACTTCATAAAATATATACGGAGCGTAAAACAAGGGAAAATTGCAAAAATGTGCCATATTCTATGTGACATTTTTGCAAGAGGGTGTTTTGTTGTTTGTTAATGACAAAAAAGTGTTGGGTTGCCTGCATTTTTTTTTGCAAAATGTGTATATTTTTATAAAAATGAC
>JAYMTP010000037.1:0-55791 GCA_036897365.1 Geranium brycei
CCCCCCCCAACACCCCCCCCCGGGGCCCCCCCGCCACCGCCGCCGCGCCGCCGTGGAAGGGGTGGGTCCCGCGGTGGAGGTACACCCACTGCGGCGGAGACTCCGCCGGAGTGAGGAGGTGGGGCGGCGGCGCGAAAGCGGCGGAGATTATGTTGTGGTTCCTGCCGGAGAGCGAAACGGCGGCGTTTCGCTGGGCGCGCTTGAGTTGCTGGCGCTCCTTCTTGTGGGCGTTCTGGTGGCCGCCGAGGGCCTGCGAGTTGGAGAACTCGCGGCGGCAGTACTGGCACTCGTACCTCCTGTCGCCGCCGTGCACGGCGGCGGAGGGCGTTGTTGTGGTGGTGGCGTCGGAGACGTTGAAGCCGAAGAGCTTTAGGCGCGTGGAGGAGCGTGGGGGTGTGGGAGTGGTGGTGGTGAGGTTGGTTTGGTGGTGGTGGAAGTGATCCACTAGCTGTGTAGCCATGAAAGAAATGTAAAGGATTGTGAAGGTCAAGGAGATGGAGATGGAGATGGAGAAATGAGAGAGAGAGAGAGAGCGATGATGATGAGAATATAGCAAAGGTGTTAAATGTAATGGGTTTATTTATAGCATTATTTGTATGTAAGCTTTTCTAAAATAATTATTATTATTTGGGTACTATATAATAAGACCTTGTATCAACATTAATTTTTTTTTAATTAAAACTTATGTTGTTTATTAATTAAACTAACCCGATATTAAGCTGGACAACTGAAATAACGTTTGATTATGGGGATGACAAAAATTCTGAATATGATGAGATCTTATGTCTTTTATTTGATGAATAGAAAATACAAAAATTAAATTTGTCTGTTGTCATTTTATAGAGAGTCAGATCAGCTTCAAATTCGAGAGGTATTTGATGTCTCCAAATCAGGGGTGGCCATGATTCTTGGCCAAAACCAAACAAACTCGAACCAAACCCCTCGATCCTCAATATACAGGATCGGAAACAAAACTATAATTTTAGTTTTCTGATTCCAAATTTCAGTTTGATTTTTGGTTCGTGACAAAATTTCGGTTTAAAGTGTCCATCCCTACCCTAAACTATCTCGTTGTCATCCTTACATAATAAATGTCCAAAATTAAATCTTGCACTTGAACATATATATAATTCTTATAAACTTGAAGTGTTTTAATCTCAAGTTTTTTAATATATTTTATGTCATAAATGATGGTTTTACCAGAATAAGTGTTTGTGCACGAAATATAATTTGTCAACTCATGCTTATTATATAAGACTTATATTACATCTCTCCTTGTTGTATATAATGGTTATTATATGTGAATATTTTCTAATACCATTGTAGTCATCACTTAATATATTAGTTATGCTATAATGTAAGGGTGCAAGGACAAATTTTCTCTATGGTCTATAATGACCATTGGCTTGATAATTAGATTAAAATAATAGCGATATAATTCTATATGGTGCTTGATTGAATGATTACATACATATTGGTGTCTTGTTAATTTAAGAAAAAAGCCTTAAACCCATTTGGAGTTAGTGGATTAAAAAAGGGTTGGGAAGGTGAGGCATGTGATGTGGTGGTGATGGTGGATTGAGACAATAATTGAGTTTTGTGGCTTCTTGTCCACTGTTTTTATGTTCAATCTCAATATACATATATATAATACACATTAACAAGTAGATTTGATGTTGGCTTATATCATAGAGCTTATCTATTAGCTTAGACTATTGGGCATGTGAAGAGAGAGATAGTTCAATGAATTTGACACTTTTTGAGGGCACATAACATATATAGGAAGATGGAGACCTATATATTACATATGCATGTAACATGTAAATTTCACATGGACCTTGTTGAAGGAATATACATATATATGATCCTTTTTTCATGTAATATACTAATATATATTTTATTTATACATCTAAATTGAATTAAGATAAATGACAATATGTAAATAAGAAACAATACAAAATAAAACACAAAAAAGTAGGACAAAATTATTTATAATATTAAGTAAAAAATAAAAATTTGAACAAAAATGTTATTATTTCTTCTTCTTCTTTTGAATCAACAAAGTCAACTTGGTGGAATCTAGAAAGCTAGCAGCTAGCTAGGTTTAGGTTAGGGTTGAACCAATCAACCAAGGTTCAGGTGCTTATTACAAGTCACAACTAAATATTGATGATGATCATAAATTAAGAGCTTTGTACACAATTGTTTACATGTTTGCGTGATTGACGTTGAAACCCATATTACTATAATATTGTTCTCTATCTCACATAAATCTCCCCGAATCATACCAACTCCAACACTAATTTACATGTACGCATGTATATGTATATGTGTATGTGTATGGAATAGAATAGAATATAGTATATATTTGATCCAAAGTCTTGATCACAACTCAAAACCATGACCCACATGTCTCCTATATATATTTCTCATGTGTATTGATACATTTCACTCACTTGGTCAAAATTTTCCATGTAACCAATATCTTATGTATCTCCCATTTATAGCAAAAAAAATTCTTATTCCTTTTCTCTCTCATGATTATACAATTGAATTGTTGATTATGACACACATTATTTGCATAACTAAACACACTTTGAACATATATTATGGTTAGAAGTAGTGTATCTTCATATTTATATGTATATTTTATTTGCTTTAAAATATGAGATGCTTTTTTTAATATGCTATGAGTGCTAAACATATGAAAAAGAATAAATATTTTTTAAGTATATTCTTAATTATGTATGTAATACATGTATACAAAAAATAACTCGTTATATATTTTAAACATATTATATCAATAAAATTTACTCGTTTCGATGATTTTAATTTAAACTAAGTAATTATAAACCTAATTCCTAGCAACCTTTTTGTTGGATCCAATGATGTCTTGTTTAGGTCTTTTGCTGTTTTGTTTTGGTCATTGGAAGGTTGGAGAAAGAAACTAGCTAGGGTTGGTCCACTATCAACCCTCTCTATGGGGCAAGGATAGTAGGTCTCCCCCAAAAGAAGGAAAATATCATGTTGATTGTGAAGTGACCTTTACATCTCATGTGTACACAAGAAATGTGAGTACTAATATTCATCAAGTTCATCACCTAATGTTGGGTCCATTATTATAAGGCAAATCATACATTTTTTAGTTTTCAATGATATTTATTTATTCAGTCATTCAATATTGAATTTGTATTAGTCTTAAATTTTATTTAAGATTGATTGATGGGTGTTACAGTAAACTCAAACACGTTGTTTACGATTAATTTTATAATTTATCAAATACCGATGATAATATGTTACAGTTAAAATATTTCTTATTTTACTCAATTTCTATTAATAGTCTCTTATGACTCTTTGTCATTCACATTATTAATAATATCAATAATGTATTTTTCCTCCGTATCTCATTTCTATCTATTATAAAAGTTATTATTAATTATTCTATATGTTTGACCATACAATGGGATGGCAAAAACACTCATTTGGAAAGGGTGTCCAATGTTTTCGCCCAATTGGAACATATCTACCCTAAAACAACCGGTTAACATGTATTTTCGCAGGTACAGGTAAATTTATATTTGACTGACTTGTACCTGACACTAATTTTTTATAAGTATATAATATTTATTAAAAATAGCAAACCAAACCTATAAAAAAAGACCTGTTTGTTTATTAAAAATTATATATTTAATAAAATCAACAAATTTAGAAAATAGAATTGTTAATATTTATTTTTAAGATTACTTAATTAATTTCGAGTTGTATATCGGGTATTAGAAAATAATCTACCCGTCAAGTATTAGAAAATACTTGGACCCGCCAAGTATTTGATCTGGTCAGATACATGTATGGTCGTTCTAATACTCAGACCCGCCAAGTATTTGATCTGGTCAGGTACATGTATGGTCATATCCGCTCGATTACTTGACCGGTTTTTATTTCAACCAAACATAGGCATATTATTTGGAACATGGTAGAGAAGAAAATAGGGAAGATTGAGAAATTTCATGTGAGAAGCTACCATGCATAGAGTGGTAGGAGTTAGGAGAGTGCCATATTTTCCTCCATTGATGGAGAGCAAGAGTTATGTGATGTGAGTGTGCAACTAATTGGTCTCTCTCTCTCTCTTAACATTTTTGTTTATTGAATATATAAGAATTAGACTTTGGTTGGAGCACATTGAGTCCACATGTGCAATGTCTAAATATGTGTATACATTTTGTCCTAATTATGTAGGTGAGAGAATTTAATTAGTCGTCTAATTGTCCAATCAACATCTACAACATTGTTCTTCATGAACGAGTGTCCCCTTGTCAATGAGTTTGGTTTGGTTTTGATTTCTAATTGAAAATTCAAATGGGTTTCCCTCATTTGATTTCTAACAAATATACACACAAAAATATTAATATTAAAAGACTTTTGAGAAAAAAATATGATTAAGAACATTAATTATTGTCATTACTTTGCTTATTTTTATTGAATTGATTCCCGAAATATCACCTAAGATTACCCAAATCAAGAATATAACCCCACTAAAAATAATTTTATATAATAAAATTTTGGAGTTCATAATCTGATAAATAATCTTCAAATCACGGCAAGAACATAAGATAAATATCTAATAAAAATTACGCAATAATACCATTGTCTAAGTAAAATACACATATAATATATCATATGCATTTGATTGTGATTGTGATTAATATATTTAATTTTCTCTACCAATAATTACACTTGATAATCAATGTTTGAGTAATAATGAATAATTAATGGAGCTTAGAGACCTAGGTCAATGGATGAGACAAGACAAATGTAGGTTTGGGTATTATTTGACACATAGGTGGCTACACATACACCCACTTAACATCAAACACATATTAATATGGTAAATACTTAATATTTGGGGAACATTGACTAATATATTGGCTTAGATTCTATCTTTAATAATACTTGTTTATATATGCACTAATAGAAGTTATGTTTCCTCCACATGGATTCTAATCAATCCTATTGAACTTGTCTCTATGTTCAAGGTTTTTTTGGTTATTGTATGAATATATACAATATATCGTTATTTCCTCAAATGCATCCAATATATTATTTTTATTTTTATTTTTTCTTAGTGAAAAGAGAGATTTTGTTGATGAAACTTACAAAAACTTCCATGAGGGAAACAAAAGAAAGCCATAAACATCAACAAAAGAGAAAAGAGATACAAATAAGAGAAAAAGAAAGAAAAAGAAACGCCTAAGCGGGCTCATGAAGCCTTGTTTTTGGCCTCTATATCTTCAAAAACGATAAGCACTTGAGATTCGAAAATGTTTCAAGTGATGTCCATGGATTTGCAAATATCTAAAGTTCGAGAAGCACGAACCACTAACCCGATTTACAAATATCCAAGTGATGTCCATGGATTTACAATATATTATTATTTACTCTTACATCAAGTTTTCTATTTAAGTTTTTTTCTTCTAAAAATATAAGAATTTTTTGAGTTCTGCTAGGTATTTTAAATAATCTCAGATTTTGTACGTATTAATCTACTTCAATCGTGAACACTGATTTTGAGATCGAGAATGATAATTTTTTATACATATATTTTTGGCTAAAATTTATATTAATTAAATAATTCTTTCTAGTGCATTCTCATTAAGATAGGAACGCACTCCAGTACAAACGGGTAGTTAGTCCAAACGTCCAAATTTTTACCAAGCATAGAATCGTTGGAAATTTGAGCGCGTATTATCCCAACGCGCGACACATGGCAACAAAATTCTACCGCAGACATTTTCAAGGTTCTATCGGGTCCATCACGTTCTACCATTTCACACTAACATTCTACTGGGGTCCATTACATTCTACCATTTCACACGTTTGGACATTTCCACTTGGTTTGTACCTGATTGTGGCTCCATTAAGACATAATGGGTAATGGGAAACGGTGGCCAATATATTAATGAGAGCATACATATTCTAATAAAAAAACACAAATTGGGGGGTTAATTAAACACAAACAGGAAGAGACTAATTATGAGAGATAACAATCCTTGATTTATGAAGAAAACTTGTCCTTTTGTGAGGAAGTCTTCTTTGCCATTAACTACACTAAGTTCATTATTTAAACACAATAAAGACAAATTTGTCTTCTCATCAAAGCAAATTTTAAGGTTATAGTTTGAAGCAACTTGTGTAGCTTATGCATAGATTGCGTACCTTAACTCAACTCATCCCATGTTTGTTTATTGCTGTTGGAACCAAAACTTGGTCCAGAAACAGATAACCTAAGATGTTCTTTTCTTGTTTATTGCTATCAACTGACACTAGTTCTTGCAAGTTACTTATATACTATATATGGCATTATGTAGCATTATTGATTATGCTTCCATTCTTGGACTTTTCGACCAACCCAAATAACAATTAGATTGCGTATCTAAAACTGTCATTTTCTTCTCTATCGATCTTACTGATGTTTTTATTGTTTTATCTCTGTATATTATAATGACTAGAGAACGTACTTGAAGCACAAAATTAACCAAATATATGTACCTCAGTTAAAAAATGTTTGCGGTATTTGAATCTGACCTGATATATGCAACTCAATACAAAAATATATGTTTCGACTCGAATATCCAAAACCGGACATCACAATGCTGAAATGAACTGTAGATTCAAAAAAATAATATGGGCTCTAGTTTGTTTCTCACAATCATATCGAAACTGATGAATTTGCCTAACAATCGTACATATGTTTTGGACTCTGCTACCTATATGACAACAATGAAACAAAGAAATGAAGAGTATGTAGACATGTTTTTACAGTGAGCGTGCGCACGTACCAGATTGATTGTGGCTCAGCCCTTCTTCTCGCTTTTGAGGTTGAGATTGAACCATTTCTTCTTGGCAGATTTGTCCTTTGCTGATTCCGAGCTTCCGTCGTCCACTGGGCTCTCGATTCTTGAATCCTCAGTTGGGACTTTGCTACTAGTTCCGTTACTTGTGTTAATATTGCCAAGTGCCCTTTGCACTGTGAACGACGAGTGAATGCTGTCTCGCTGTTTCAGCAACTCGTCTACCTGTAAGATATATAAATATGTTACTCCCATGACCTTTACGCAAAATAAGTGTCCAACTTGGTTTTTTGTAAAAATTGAAGGATGGATTGACTAAGATCATGTATGAATGCAGTTCAGGGCAGGTCAAAATGAAACATGCGACGGAAAATGAATAGGTTGTGGGATGCTGAGCAAAGAGAACATACAGACTGCTTCTCCAGGCCGTATCGGTTGGTCACCTCTTGAAACGCTTGCACAGCCTATAAAACGCCAAATGTAATTTATAAAAAAATAAAACCGAAAACTACAAATGGCAAAAATGTGCTCTATACCATGACATTTTTCCACGAGAGTGCTGTGTACTTTGATAATGGCAAAAATGTGCCGTGAACTTTGATTTTTTGTGCAAAAAAATTGCCCCTGAGATTAATTAAGATTTATATGAAATAATTATTATTAACTTAAAAATAATTTAACTAAAAAATTAAATTACAAAATTTGATTATACAAATTTTAGTTACAAGATAAAAACAAATAAAAACATAAAATATTCACTTTTATTTTTTAATAATAATAATTCTTGATTTTAAGGGCAGTTTTGTCATTTTTGTACTAATACAATCAAAATTCACAGCCTCTTTTTACCATTATCATCATAGTACACAACACCATCTTGCAAAAGTGTGATGGTATACATCACATTTTTGCTATTTTCCCAAAATAAAATCATAGGGTTTGCTAGAAAACACTCGCGAGCGAATCATGTTAAAAGCAATTGTGTGTAATGTACCTACCTTTCTGTATTCTGTTTCAAATTGGCGCAGCTCAGTTCTTTTTCTAAGAATCTGATCCTCTATCTCCTTCAGCCTCTCCGTTGTGTCCTCGTATGTCTCAGCACAAAGTGCCTCGATCGTGTAATTAGCAGTCTTGAAGAAATTATCTCCTGAGAGAGTATCATCATAACCAATCACTGTCTATTTCATATTATGTTGAAAAAAGAGAAGCAATCATGGAACGAATCGAAAGTTCATACCATAAACTGCAAATAAGTGAGTTCCGGGTTTTAGTTCTGAAACTTCACAAGGTTGTAGACCCTCCAATCTTTTGAAGAAAGCGGATTCAGGGTCTTTGGCTATCGCCAACTGCACAATCACAACCACACCACGATTGATTGATTCTTCGGCCATGATAAGAAACATGAGACAGAGTTTAGCAAGGAAATATATAACAGATCATGAATACCGTATTCATGGCAGTATCCATTCTGTACACTTGAAAATGCAAGAAATACATTCCGGCAGATGTTGTTTTCCCCGTCTTCTCACTATCTTCCTGTAAATTAACAAAAAAAAAAATAAACGCCGCGTTTCTGAATTCTAGGGGATTCTTGGGTAACTATTTGTTGGGAGACAACTACAATGTATGCATATTGGGATAACAACCCAAGATTGATTGAGATAAGCATCGAAGAATGTAAATAGTACCTGTAAGGCTAAACCATACCCGCCATTGGCTTCTTGTTCGAAGTATAGTAACTGGAAAATTACATAAAAGCACGACTAGTTTCAGTATTATATAGCTCACAAGAATAATAATAAGAGAAAAATGCAAAAATGTGCCCCCTATTATATGACATTTTTGCAAAAGGGTGTTGTGTTGTTTTCTACTTTTATCTTTTAACTAAAATTTGTATGATCAATTTTTGTAATTTAATTATTTTTTTAAGTTAAATTTATGTTATAAAAGTCTTAATTCTTAATTTCAGGGGCAATTTCATCATTTTTATATAAATACACACATTTTGCAAAAAAAATGCAAACAACACGGCACTTTTTTGCCACTAACGACAATACAGCACCCTTTTGCAAAAGTGTCAATAATACGGCACATTGTTTGCAATTTTCCCTAAGAATAATAATAAAAATAGGAAAGTAGAGGCCAAGGAGGAGAGCAAGTGCCATAAAAACACCAGCAGAAGTAACATTATTTCCAGTAGATTTATGCAAAAATGTACCTTGAACTTGCTTTGTGCAGTTGAGGTAACTCTCACAACAATCCCGGACTTAGCTTGCTGCTCGTTAACAGCTACGCCGAAGAAGTGAGCACACTGCTTCTCCACCTGCAGTAAAACACAGCACGTGAATAGAAATTCCTGAAGGTGAATGGCCATTTATCATTGTTCCGGCAATTTAAGCACCTTTCCACTAACTGATGTACCGATTGGAAGAGATTTGACGTTAATAGTTCCATTCAAAGCTTCTTCGAGAACATTCGCAGAGATTGTTGTCTTGATAGGTACACCAAGCTTGCTATAACCAAACGATATTGTAAGATCTAACAGAATAGCTTAGCAGTGCGAGTTATAATTTATAAATCATGGTGAACCCGATATATCACCTGAATAGTGCAGCAAACATTGTATTGACAGTTCCAAGGTTCGATAAGTCAACTTCCATGTCCATGCTATCAGCCTCAAGAGCCTATTCAAATTATTCATGAAGTCCCCAAAACATTATAGAAGTTAGTGAATACATAAAATAAATTCAGTTTCAAAGACACATTGATAGACGATAAATGAATTCAGAAAAATTTATGTTCGCCCTCTACTAATCTAAAGACGACGCCGTTTAGAAACGATAATTCAATAATAATTGTCTTATCTCGTTTCATTTCAGCAAAGAAATTACCTCAAACCCTGCACTGTCATATTGTCTTTTTTTCCCCGGATCGGACAATATGCTATAAGAAAACGCCACCTCCTTAAAAAGTTCCGAGGCTTCTGGATTGCTAGCATTCTTATCAGGATGATACCTGCGCATAATTTAAACCAGCAGCCAGTTCAATTTTCATATAAATATTGATCAAAAGAATTTAATTTTGATGTTGGTAATATTATCAAACTAAGGAAGTATACAAATATCGATCAAACTTTCTGTAGAAATCGAAATGGCACTTTGCGATACAACAATCAATGATTACAAATTGTATTCAAATACAAAAATGAATACATCATATGTATATAATGCAAAATCTTCAGGAAAATCATATCAAAACAACCCAACAAATCATGGAAAACCCAAAACTTCACCAGCATTGTTACTAGACTCATTATCAACAGGGCAAGACCAACAATTCATAATCAAATCCCATTTTCTTTTAATCATGATTGAGCACACAACAAAAATGCACAAAAATGAAACTTCATAACAACCCAGATAGAAAATTTTACCAGGAAAATCATTAAATAAACAAAAGAATCGCACTCACTTGAGTGCGAGCTTCCTATAAGCTGTTTTGATTTCCTGATCAGTCGAGTCCCTCGAAACCCCCAATACCTCGTAAGGGTCTTTACGAAGAACCGGAGCCGAAGCTCCCTCAATCTTCGAACCACCCATCCCCAAAACACGCTCTCTCTGTGACCTGAATCGACCTTCTCCGGAAAATTCCCAATTCGTCGAATAGCTTGAATCAGCCTCGGAAATGGCGGCAACGACCGAGAATCTGCAAATCTAAGAGACAGAGGACACGATTCAAAGCATTGGATCGCTCATTTCTTCTCAGAATCGGAAAATCTTCAAGATCTGATCGAGCCCGGCCCCAATTCGAGTCATGGAGATCGAGATGGAAGGTAGGGTTTTGAGATTTACAGAGAATCGCGAGAGCTGAAGAAGGAAATTATATTTTCCGATGAATATTATTTTGAGTAAAGTCGGTACAGAGGACACCGCCTGATTTTAACCGACCCAACTGTCATTCCATTTTTCAATTATAAATAATGGCTTCAATGATATTATTCTATTCAACACAAATGTTTCGCTCCACCAACAAACCATATTTATTTTCTTTTTCTTGTGGTAGGTTAAATAGAGGAGAAATTGCAAATAGGTAAACATGTTTAAATTTATTTTTTCCTCGGAGTATATTTAAAGTTTTTTCTTAAAAAAATTGCTTAGTCATCTAAATCAAATAATTTATATCAGGTTTTGTTAAATGGCAACCAAAAGGGAGGACGGGAATTGCCCACATAGAGAGAATCCATGAATAGTGTTTTGAGTTCAAGAAAAAAGGGTAAAAAAGAAAGACTAACGAAGAAGTTTTGACTTTTGAACGGAGAAGATTTGAAAATTGTCGTTTTAGATGTTTGGTTCAAAATGACGTGATTATTGTTATTGTTCAAATTGAGGATTGAGATTTAGTTCAAATTTATTAGATTTTAAATAATGTATCTACCTGCAATTACTCCTTAAATATATATTGCATATGCATTTGGTCAAATTTCAAATAAACAGAAAATTAAAATATTAATAATTAACAATCTTGTAAACATTTTTGACTTGTTTGATTAATAATCCCGTAAAAATTATCAAATAATTATCCATAATTTTTAATTAATTTTTTAATTTGATTGATTCATGATTAGTCCATCTTCTCCAACAAACTATCTTTTTTTATAACACTAGTTATTTAGAATAACTCTTACATTAGTACTTTTCTTTATTCGACCAAACTATATTTCACATGAACATTTAATTTTAAATAGATTTTAGTAAAACCATTGACCTTAATGGTAAAATGAAGTATGGGCATGCCATAATAAACAAATGAATCATTTTACAAATATTCTAACCAATTTTCCAACACATTTCCAAAATAAATAGAAATCCAGTAGACATTGTTCATCGGAATCGTCACTCATGCTCAGATACATTTTCTTAAACGTACGGTATATTGAAAACTAAATTTCTTACAAAAATATATGTGGGCATTATAAAAGAGGTAAAAGTAAAAAAAGAATTGTTGAAAATTGAGCGCATATATGATTTACAAAGCCGTGTGTAGTTTGGTTTGTGACGCTGAGATGTATTTTTATTTACACACCTTTGATCAACTCAACTGGTTCGAGGACGAGCAATTTGGGTTTGTTGAGTCAATCTTGATCACTCGTGTATTGTACGATCTGCAGGAGCCACATTTGTGGTAGAGCCAGTGGAAGCGAGCCGTGCCCTTCTTGTCGCAGTCGTTGCATAGTATATCCTGGGGAAAAAAGGAGATAGAGCAGAGTCGGAACCTTGGGAGCGATTAGAGATAGAATGTAATGTATAGGGTGTTCGTTACCTGACAGCGATCTCTGTATTCTTCGGGTAGCTCCTCGGAAGCGAGTAGTGCGTCGAGCATGCCAAAGTAAACCTGATGGATGGAGATGAGAAAGATCTGAGTGCGGAAACAAACAAGCGATCAAAATGAATGAATAAACAATAACGATTCGTGTCGTGTCGTGACGTTCGTTGACAATGTGTCAACTATGCCCACAGATAGTCGAGAAGAATCAATCACCAAGATACCGATTTTCTATTTAGATTAGATAACAAGCCTAATCTGACATGAAGACACCGGACTGTAAACTCTTAAGTTTGTCATTGCCGTGGCAAGTCTTTCGACAAACATAACATCCATTCGGGCCGGTGACCCTGACTTACTGACCGGTCGATAAGACTATTGTATTGACTAATCCCGGTGACTCCTGATTCAATTTAAGACATATCCAACACAAGGAAATGTTTCGGTTCTTACAATATGCCAAAAACCATTTCACATACAACATATATAGATTTGCATTTTGAATTCTGAATTTTGCATTTGGCTCATAAATTAACTACAAAGTCAAGGAGAAAGAAACATAAGCAAGAAACACAATAGTATTTTTTGTTCCTTACCGCCATATCACCGAGAGATTTGCTACAAATGGGGCAGATATAATGACTGCAAGTGTAAGCCTGTAACAGAAACAAGTGAATTTTTTTCTCAGAACTTCGCAAAACAGAACAAAACATAAAGCAAATAAACATACATATGGAGAGGACAGACCTGAAAGCAAGCTGAGTGCATGTAGTGACCACAAGGAAGTGCTTTGACGATGGCGCTCGAAGAGAACATGTCATCGCAGCAAATCGAACAGTTTGTTTCCAGACCTTTCTGTCGACACTTGTGGTCGACCAGCTTCATCCCCATGCAATAATTGCACGTCATGCAATGGAAGACGTCGATTCCAAGCCCTTGTCCAACACGGCATAGATTGCAAAACGGGCAATGGTATATGGCCCTACAATAACAGGCAAAAGAATAGATAGTCTTGTAAGGAATCGGTATCCCAACGCTGAACACAAAATTACGAGAGGAATATACAAAATTTGAGTATACAAAATTTGGTTAAAAGATACTTTCAGAAAAACTTTTTAAAATATTTTATTTTATTAAAAAAGTAATTCTTAATTTCATGGGCAATTTCGTCATTTTTGTACAAATACACACATTTTGACATAAAAAATCAAATTACAGAGCATCTTTATGCCATTGACAAAGTACACAACACTCTCTTCCAAAAGTTGCTAGTATACAGCACCATTTGGCCATTTTCCCTTAGATAAATATGTATATCATCGGGAGATCTATGATATGTTCATTTTGTTAAATTCAAAGAGCAGTTTTTCTTACACAATTCTATTAAATCCTGAAGAACAGAAATTTTCTAGCATAATGTAAACTATTAGGGGAGGAAAAAGTAAGACCTTTCATCATCAAAAAGTTTGCAGATATTGCAGTAGTACTTGGCCATGGAGAGCGCGTCACAAGATGGTGTTGTGCAAACTGGTCCAACTGGCTGAGTTTTGAGACAACGCATACACATCATTTCAGCAGTAGCCTTTCTGTAAAAAAATTTAACACATCAAGAGCAAAGAAGATGACCAATTAAAAGGAATGATTAAACGTCGATGCAATACCTATCCATTGCATGGTCGCTGACATTATCATGGCAAAACCTGCAAGTGAATAGCTTGTTGCAGCAAGCAGCGCGAAGTTTGCAATTCCTCTTGTAGTGCTCACAACCAAACACTTGCTTTTCTTGGTCTCGGAACGATGGAGAGCACCCAAGTAGCTCTTCACCACTCGAATTTGTTTGAGGCAACTTCTGCTGAGCAGCAATCCAGCGACTACCATAACCCATAAACTTATCACGATATATATAATAGCATGCCTAGTGTTTGTAATATGGGAATGGTAAAAACAAACCTCGTCATAAGATTTTGAATGAGGTAATCTTTTCTTCTTGGATCGAGTGTTGAATCTCGGGAAACTTTCCTTATCTCTGATTCTAGCTCATTTTGATTCATTCTAAAAATATCTTTCCATCCAGGCTTGAACGCTTGATCGCCATGGTCCAAGCTTTCTTGGACCTCAGTGCCTAGAAGAATATAAACATATCAAACAATATACAAGAATCGATAATGTTCTGGATTTGCAACCTATTGAGATATGAATGAGAGGCATGAAATTGAAAAGCAATATAATACCACATGTTAATTACGCCCATACCTAGTGACATACAACTATCTGATGTTGCAGCCTGTGTTGATGCTGCTGTATCCTCCCACCATTCATTAAGCCACTCGCTGAACATTGTGTTTTTTGTTGCCTGCTTCCATGTGTCCATCATTTTATTCTGTTCCTCCTGGGTAAGAGCTGAAGTCACCCATGGCAACATCGACTGAAGCACCTCTGCACCTGTAGTTCCAATTATTTTACCAACAAGTCTATCCTGTTCCTCCACAGAAAAATGTCTATCAAATAATGGCCACAACTCAAGTTCTTCCCTGAAAACATGCTGGTCCAGTGTCACCCTTATGGATTTGCACATGCCCTGAAGCTTTGTGGCAAGCTCGTTGTACTTTCGCAGCGTATCATTATCACTAACTAATGGATCAATGTTCTTTCCACTTGAGTCGTCGGGCGAGTTTGTACCATTCATGCTTTCATGAACCTCTCCCAGTTCAGCAAGTGTAGATGCAATATCTTCAAATAGTTTCTCTTCTTGTTTGTGATCAAGAGTGTAAGAGTGGCTGACATTATGAAGAGTCTCTTTAGATTCTAAAGCTGGAAATACTATATCATCTTCCGCATTACTATGAGCTCTATATAAACCCCATAACAGGCGGAACCTCCCAGTGAACTGCCTAAGAAAAGTGTCATCGCAATCATTGAGTTTTCCAGATTCAACATCCAAATACTCCAAGTCTTTGCGGATAGCTTTGTGAAATTTGAATATGTTATCAATAGGCCTTGTCGTAGATTCGACATCTGTAGACATGATATCTGTTTCCCAGTTAAAAAGACTGGAGTTTAGAGAAGGTGGGCAAGGACTAAATGATAAGGAGCGCAAGGATTTGGCTGCAGCGAGAGAGGTGACTCCTAAGTTATTGCTATTCACTCCTAAACCAGGGACACAGCAGGAACGACTGCCGCACAATGCTGTGTCGTTTATGGTTCTCTTAGGGCAAGAACCACAATCATTTTGGCGGGAACTAGACTTTACATGCTTGATTGGTCTTTCTCCACCTTCTGCTTCATCATTTTGGACATGAGAATTTTCTACGGAAGAAACCCCATTAAGTAATTGATCCGCAGGACAACAACCAAGAGCACTTGAAGACAAACAAACATCCTTATAACGACCTTTACATGCCCACCCAGAAAACAGAGTGACGAGTGCAGAATCTGACGACGGGGCTGCATTAGATAACCATGCAAGTCAGATATGGAAACAGCTTTCAGTCTATATCTCAATTTTAAGAAAAAGGAAGGGAGTTTGTGTAGGACCTGCCATATGCATATTCTGAAGAAAAGACCTTGCCTCTTCATCATTAAGTGATCCTACCAACCATGGTAAGACACACTCAATCAATTTTAAGGGCATGACACACAAACTTTGATACATGAGCTCTCGCTGCCTTTTGGGGCTAAAGTGCTTCCGGGCGAGTGGAAGAACCTATAATCCAGTGAGCTTCAGTAAGTGGCATTCCATATAGTAAAAGACATGCAATCATGGATTCCATTGATGACTTGAATGAGAAAGGTCATGTGAATTTAAACTACTTGCACCTCCCACTCACCCTGTAGCAATACACAAGAAAAGGGCACATCATGATGAAAAACATAACACAAACCTGAACTTCTTCATTCTGAAAATGCTTCTTTATTTTGTCCATGATTAGATCAGCATGTAAAGACAACTCCACATAAAACTCAGCAGAAGATGAGTTGGCTCCAGCACTTTGAATACTTTCAATTAAGCATCTAAGCTTGTCAAATTGAATTTCTTCTTCTGCATGCTCCTGTGCGAAAGAGAGTTCTGAATCTACTGGGGGGAATATAATTTTGTCCTCTGCAACACTGTAGGTTGACCATAGACGTTTATGACACAGTACATAAGCCAGCATAATATGGCGAACAGAATAAACAAATAATAAACATGCAAGAATTAACAATGCTAGCTCAGTCAAGGACTTGTTGGTTACAGATCATACCTGTGAAAAATGCAAACTTCAGCAATGAATTGCAGCCTCTTGTTGAATGATGACAGGTCAGAAAAATCTCCAGTAAGTTGTATTCTCCTAGCTGCCTCGGCGATATCAGTCAACTCTCGTTTTATAGCATTATGCCAAAATAATATTTCATCAATGGGAGATGACACACGGGAACTGGTATGATCACAATTTAGCTCCAACTTTTTCCTTTTACTTGCTCTGAAAGAAGGCTCGCATGCACATCGCCCTTTCTTGGGTCCACTGTCTGATGCACTAGTTCCCGGATCTTGACAGCATTGGATGTGAGTACCATCTTCACAAGTTTTTTTCTTGTTATCCATTTTCACACCATCCAGCCAGCCAAAGATAACCTACATTTCATTGTAATCTTAGAGAACTTTTATAATATAAGCATCCAAAAATGAAATACACATTGCGCTTCATAGGAAGCATCACCTGTTGAAAAAGCTTCTCTTCTGGTATTATCTTGCTCAAGCACTTACGCATATCCTGATGTTCATCAGATGATATCGAGGACGAAAGCCAAGGTAGAAACTCTGCCATCATATTGACAGGAATACTACACAGAAACTGCCATACCAGTGATGCCTGCTCCTCAAATGAAAACTTCTCAATAAGCAAAGGGAATACCTACAATTTCATAGCAAAACTGGTAAGGAAAATGATAAAGAATTTATGAAAAAAGCACAGAGCAAATCAAATGAAGTTCACTCTACCCACAACATTTAAAATACCTACACAAGTTAATGCACTAGCTATCATAGATTTGCAACAACCTAAAGCAAAATGAGTAGTGCTATCAGACAAATCCAACAAACAATACCTGTTCTTCCTCCTTGAACATGTGCTGACTAATTGACGTTTGAAGCGCTCCAGTGCATGAAGCCAACTCTCTCCTGTAACTTTCTTCATCTTGCTCATCGGAATTCAGCAGCTGATCCAATTGATCAAAAAGAACACCCTCTCCCTCATGTTCAAGGGAGTAGGTTCGTGCCACATTCTTCACACGTAAATCAAGAGCAGGAAATATAACCTGCAACTCCAAATGGCATACAGTAAGAATCTCGATGTGTATCTAGTTACTAATAAGCGATACACTAACTCTACATGATATTTTCAAATCACGTCATATTATACACCAAATAGGGGACTTTTTCAATACTCAATGCATCGAACAATTCAAAGTTTCTAATTACATCTTCTATCATCCTCGTACTTTACAGGTACCAAGTTAGAATAACAGACAGTACTGCAAGCTCTAGAAGCCTAAATTAGAAATATCCAGTGATATAACCACATATCAGCATCACCAACCAAAGCCAATTTTGACCTAAACACTGCTGAATAGCAAAAAAGGCAAGAAACACAAATCACAGTCCCAATTCTCCTTCAATTCCAGACCTAAACACCTCAATTTCGAATTAGAAATGTTTCCAATCCGAGCGAAGAACCACAACAACAATACCTCATCCTCGGCATTGCAGTGGTGCTTGTAAATGGCACGAAGGAAGTTGTAGCGGTCCAGGACGGGCCTGACGTCGCCGCCGCCCTGATACGTCGCGAAGGCGACGGCGGCGCGGTGGAGGCGGTCGAGCTCGGAGCGGATCGCCTTGTGGAAGAACAAAAACACGAGAATCGGCGATTTTAGGGCGGGGATTTTCAAGCTCGACTTCGAAGAAGGCGAGGCGTCGATAGGATTCACCGTACCGGCCATTACCGCCACACCTCCGCCGCCACCTTCTCGGTGCTGAAGCCCCGTCAATGGCGTAGCCATTGCAGAGAAAAATCTGGAACCTACCTTCCAGATTCAGATCGACTCAGAGCTTCGAAAACACTACAAGATCGAAGATCGAAGTTGAAGATTCACGTCTCCTCCATGTTCGATCCAGCCAATTTTTCCCCTAATTTTTGGCGATTTTGGTTCGGTTCGGTTCTGTGAGTGTTTCGTTGGAGACGAACCAGAAAGGGGCAAGCAAAAAAAGAGGAGGAAGCATGAAGATAGAGAGGAGGAGCCAATTTATAGTTGATCCACGTGGCGGTAAAATTAAATCGAAATTATACATTTTCTCTTTCTGCTTCGAAAAACAGTATGAGAAAATTATCGGCTGACTCGTGGCATCAGCGGTGACGCAATGCCGAAGAGACACGCGGCGTGCCACGTCTGCGTCCATGTCAGCCTGGGCACACCTGTCGCGTGACGTGTGCGGAGGCGCCGTGACGGTGACGGAGCTGTGGGGGGTATTATGGACCTTTTGCTCGTGGGGCATTCAGCGATGTGTGAAACGGAGTCGAGAGAGCGTGGAGATCGTTAGGGGACATGTCGGACGCACGTGGTGTCACGAGTATACTCATGTTACGTGCTCCTGTAGCTTTGGAGGTCTTTAATTATCACCGCAATCTATGACTTCGGAGCTACTGTGGTTGTCCGAATTTATCCACGCACCTGGTGTTGCGTGGGGAATAGGGACTCTCATGTTGTTTGTGGTGTTCAGTAACTTCAGTTTCTACATAGAGAAGGTTTTTTTGATGGATTTTTTTTTAGTTGTAGAATTCCAAAAGTTAATCTTCCATGTTATATTTTGTTTAATAAATTTGGAGTATTATAATCATGTTTCATATGCATGTGAATAAAGCTTATGAAAACATAGATGAAAATAATGTTTTAATTTAACAAGAATTTAGTGTTTCAATATGATAAAATAAAAGGCAATGATCACTAAACTCATTTCGTTGTCACTTCATAAAGTGACAAGGAATTAAATTTCTCTGGTCATGTATCTCTTACTTGGGCTGTCCAAAAATAACCAAACTGATCAAATCAATCTAAACCCACCTAAAAAAATTGACTTGACCAAAACTTTATCGGTTCAGTTTCGATTAAAAAATATGAACCAATAAAAAATTGAATCGAATTGATTGATTTGGACACATGACTTATTTTAAATCGTCATCTTTATTAATTGGACTAAAAAATATTGGTCCAACAAATAATAAATCAAGATTAGTGAAAATGTAAGGATTTGATGAAAATTGGTTGAAAGAAAATTCAATCGACAAATAATAAGTCAAAATGATCTAAAGTGTAATGACACTCCAAACCCAACATAATGAAGCCGAAAATCGAAAATGAAAATAGTGGCCCATGCAAATCTCGAACTTACGACCTTCGCATTATTAGCACAATGTTCTAACCAACTAAGCTAATGGGCCTGTTGATGGTAAGTGTCTCCAATCTTCATTACCAATTCTTGCTTTCAGTGTTGTAGTGGCGTTGACCCTTTCCAATGTTCTTGGAGTACAGAAACACTGTTCAGACAGCAACGCAAGTAAAACAAAAATCCTCAAAGTTCACAAAATTGCAAAACAAACTCATTTCCGTGACTCATTTCATATCCTGACTCTTTATTGGGCCTGCAAAGCCCATACGCAGGCCCATTACATAGGATTAGAGGCTTTATCAGTCTACCTAGCACACAAACAAATTTAAATTATCATATTTTACTCATTTGAACTACATACATTATATGTGAGCATACATAATTTGAAAAAATAAAAGCAATAAAATGTATCGTAAAATCCCACAAAATTTTCATTTGACCTTTTCACATGCTAGGATTGGTCTTAGCAGTGGAAGAGCTAAGCCACCTCTCAGTCACAGAATTTGGTGAAGCTGGTGGTCTCATACCCTTCAACAACCCAATCTCATCACATATACCCGACGAACGCGGGGGCATTTCGGTCTTTACCGCCCCCGAACAATCACCGGGCAGCTCAGACAGTTCAGTGCACGAGACTCTCACTTTCACAGAATCCAGAGATTCTCCAGACTGAATCGCCCTGAGATTTTCCCACACTTCCAACATGTCAGGCCTCGTTTCCTTGTCCTGCTGCAGACACCTGAACGCCAGCTCACCGACCAGCATGATCATGGTCCTGACACCCTCGTCAGAGTCAAACCCTAGGCTCGGGTCAACGAGCCCCGTGAAATCTCCTGCTCGAATCCTGTTGACCGCTAGGTTCGCCAGGTTGATGTCATGCTCGTGCCTGTTGATGTCAACTGCAGGCATGGACGATATCAGCTCGATCAGCACAACCCCGAAGCTGTACACGTCGCTCTTATCGGTCAAACGGTAACACTGGTGGTACTCAGGGTCAACGTACCCTGGCGTGCCCTGTGGAGCCGTTGACACGTGCGTGGCAGCGACCGGGAACAACCTGGACAGCCCGAAATCAGCAACCTTGACGTTAAAACTCTTGTCTAGTAAAATGTTGTCTGTCTTCACGTCTCTGTGGATGATGTCCGAGGCATGGAGGTAAGCGAGCGCAGAGGCGGTCTCTATGGCAATGCTGAGCCGGACAGGCCATGCCATGGAGCGACCGGACTTTGAGCCTTCTCCGTGGAGGTGATACGCGAGCGTGCCGTTTGGGATGAACTCATAGACCAGGAGGAGCTCTCTGGCGCGGCGGGAAGTGCAGCCGTAGAGCGATACGAGATTCTTGTGGCGTAGGCGTGTGAGGATTTGGATTTCATTGATGAACTGCTCAAGTCTTTTGTAGTTGTGCTGGTAGAGGCGCTTGACCGCTACCTCACGCCCGTCTTTGAGTTTGCCTGGTTCAGAAACAACCCACATTAGTCCTAAATGTACTCGAAAAACTGAGATTCATATAATGATTCAGTTTGGTTATATATTTCAGTGAACCGGTCAATTTCAATTCGGATATGATTTTTATAAGCAAAAACGGGAGGTTAATCGAGAAAAATCAAACTGAAATGTAAAGTATAACTTTCAATTTCAAATGCATGCCTATAATTATAGTTTACAGCTTAATACTGCATGAAAATTAGAATGTTTTTTTATTTCACGATGTTCAATTCAGAAAAAAACCGAACTCAAATCGAAAACTAGATGGCAATAAATAAATTGCATGACTGATCTGAAAATAAGATCCAAATGGGTAGTTAAGCCCATAAATCAGGCCCCAAATGAAGGTCTGTCACATTATGATTAAGTCCAGTTCTAACCGAAGAACCATTCGATTACTGTGTCGGTTATAACTGACCCAAATTCTTCCATCGGTCCTAGACTTAGTCCTCTAGTATTAAGAACCGGCTGATTCAATCCGCTTTCCGCTTCCTATATAAACTGTTCGGATAACCGAATCATGTACACATGTAATTCTAAATCAGCAAGAAAATGCATAGGTGATAGATTTATGGAAAATTTCAGTCTCACCATAGTACACAGCTCCGAAACCTCCATCTCCTATCTCGTTGGACTCGCAGAAACGATTAGTTGCTTCTTCGAGTTCATTGTAAGGAAAAACTTGGACTCCATAGTGAACGGTTCTCTCTTCCAAGTCTGAAGTTGAAGGATCAGAGGAAGAATTGTTTCTGAAGATGTACTCTGGGGAAGGGCGTTTTTGTTTGCTGCAACTTCTTATGGATAGAAACATGCTGATTGCAACAATGAAGGCACATCCAATGCCTAAACCTGAACAAAGCACAACAATGTTGTCAACAAGAACATTCTTGTGAGTTTCTTGAGTTTTGCATGGTTTTATGTTTTATATGTGTGTTGTGAATGGTGTAAGCTTACCCAATCCTAGCCCTAGCCTTAAAAATTTGCCATTCACTGCAAAAAGAGATATAAATGACACTGTTAGTTTGATCCATGAGTGCTGAAGTTATTATGTGTGTGCAGCAGTGTTTTAACAATTCCCAACTTGTTCGATGAATTTTCGATTAATCCTCTATAATTTTCAATTAATCATTCAATTCGATTTATTTTTCAACTAATCTCCAATCCTCATAAGACCCTTTTCACTCGACTAGCGCTTAACGTTTCTTAGAACACTAGTGTGCAGAACAGATTGCCGCTCAGCGCAAGATTTGAACAAAAATGTATGCTAAATTCAGTATCATCAGTTGAAGTAAAAGATCATGTACACGAGCGTGAAAGGAAGTAAGTCTTGCACGTATAAAAAGCATGAGAGGGAGAAAGTTGAATCTCATGGGAAGAAATTGAAGAGTCACACCCAAACTAATAAGGTTAGATTAGATCTTTTAACTGTGTAGTCCGACCAGATGCATATGACACATTTTACATGATATTAGAGAAGGTCAATTAGAGTACGTGTTTGTGTGCTTCTCGTGCCTATGCCCCCTGTGTACTCCAGTTAGGAGTGCACAAAAATAACCGAATTGACCAAACTGAAAAGAACCAAATAGATTTGGTTCAAAACCAAACTGAAACTCTATTGATTAGGTTTCGGTTTATAAAATGAAAATCAATAAAAACTTAACTAAAAATCTTCGATTTGGACACATGGCTCATTTTAAGTCGTCTATCTTTATTAATTGGGCCAACAAAAAAACAAGTTAAATAATAAGTCAAAATCAGTCAAAATGTAGAAGTTTTATGATCCACGTGTAATAGAACATATGAGGGGAACATTGAAGTAAATGTATGTAAGGTGTTGAGATAGAGACCTATGTGTACGAGGTGTGAAGAGAAATAAACCTACGCGTACATGCATGAAAGGGAGAAGTTAATCCCACATGTAAAATTTGATCGTATATATTGGGTCGGGCTTCCCAGCTAAACTTGTTGAAGTAAAAGGTCAATGCGTACACGAGCGTGAAAGAGAAATAAGTCTCACGCGCACACGAGCAAGAGAGGGAGGAAGTTAGGTGAATCTCACATTAAAAGAATATGAAACAAAATGAGTGTGTTATAAAGGGTTGAGACAAACCCAACTAATTAGGTTGACCTTTTAGTTGTGGAGCCCAACCCTATGTATACAACCCATTTTTACATGGTATCAGATGAGATCGATTTGAGCATATGTTTGTGGGCTCCCCGTGAACTCCGTGTAAAAGTCCAGTCCAGCTATGGTCCACGTGTAAAAGGCTACAGCGTGAGAGAGAGTGTTTAAGTAGAGACACATGATATGAGAGGGAGAAGTTAATTCCATGTGTAAAGAATCGAAAATGAAAAGAGTGTATATAAAGGGAAGAGTCAAACCCAACTAATAAGCTTGAGCTTTTAGTTGTGGAGTTCGACCCGGTATATACGACCCAATTTTACATAAAGAGAAAGAATCACACCCAACTAATAAGGTTGATTTTTCGGTTGTGGAGTCTGGTCAGATATATACGACCTATTTTAGAAAGGGAAAATGACACTTTACTACACCTAACTATGGTCGTTTCACACTTTGCTACCCTAACCATTTTTCTCTTTTATAGTACCCTAACTTGTATTTTGGGACATTTTACTACACCTATATATGTTATTTTGGACAAAATTTAGCCTAAAATGTACCAAAATACATAATTAGGTATAGTAAAGTGTGAAAAAAATAGATAGGGTAGCAAAGTGTGAAACTGTCATAATTAGGTGTAGTAAAGTGTCATTTTCCCTTTTAAAAACCTAGACACAAAATAAGAAAACTACACACATACATGCAGATGCATATTCATATAAACATTACATACGTTTACCACAATGAGAACTTCCCTTGCTGGAAAGTTCACAACCACCCCCAGAGGGATGGATTATCAGCAGCTGAAGAGAGAACTTGGCAGATAAGAAACTGAACAAGTCACTGTCATTGCGAGTGGTCAGGATCTTGTTCGGAGGGAGCTGGACGACTGAACAATGACGGGGAAGCTTCGCGGAGTCAAAGTTGCTCCTATTGTAGATACTATAGCCAAAAGCAGAGCAATTTGCATGCAGAGTACTCTGCTGGAAAGGAGAAGGGGCAGTGTGGTTGCATTTAACCATGGACAAACCATCAATAACACGAAAAGAAACAAGAGATGTATTCTGGAGGGCCAAATCTTCAAAGTAACTGCAGTTCTTGTGTTCCAAGCTCTTTTTAAGCTCTGGGTCGTTGATGAGTACGATATCAGACTGAGAGATGTTTACAAAGCTATACCTTCTTCCTTCGGTCTCAAGTTGGATCTTGGGATTAGTTCCATTACAGTCGGATACATTCAGCAAGTCACGACCATAAGAGCATGACTGATTGGTAAAGGGGAACCCAAGACTACCTATTTCCCCACAAATGAAAGATTTCGGGCAACCTTGAACATTCCGGCTCGTGTTCCTGTCTTCAGCTGAATAAGCATGCGCAACACAGCATAACACGAAGAAAGCCAGAAAATAAACAAAACCCATATCTTCAATATCGAATTCAGGCACAACCAGAGAAAGAGAACCTAATAAAACCTATGCAAGAATGAAGTTTCCTAGTTTTAAGTTTAGTGTCTATTTCTTAAAAATATATAACCTTTTGTGTTAGTCCGCACAACACGGCAGTTGACTTGGGAAATGGACAAAGACATGGTATGTCCGAGTTAGACTAAGTTTCCACAGTACAATGACCTAGCAGCAACACTAGAGAAGAAAGACTTGACTCCCCATAGTGAAAACCAGTTTTAATTAATGGCTCATTGAAAATGACTGTTTTTGGAATCACTGGTTCATGTGAACCGAGCCCAAAGCAATGGCCGTGTAAAGAATCATCACAGGGTGCGAAACAGAAAGCAACAAGATGCTGATATTGCAAATAAGAAAAAGTCATGGCCTTTTGATATTTTCCCATGTAAACTAAAACATAAGGAAGCAAGATAGGGATGGTGATTGGTCGGCAAGACGACGGGCACTTCAGGGCCAAGTGTTTAGAAAAGGGCTAGTAGCATTTATTTGGAAGAGAGAAAAGTCAGTGCAGAAGACGATGGGCACTTCAGGGCCAAGGCATGAAACTTGGCCTTCCTCTTCTATAAGAATTGGTAAGAACAAAACAGGACCACAAGTGCACATATAGATGGAGGATTTTGAAGGTAATGCACCAGAACCAACAGATTTCTATGACCTTTTCATATATGTCTTTACTCATTGCTCATTGGTCATTAGTCTCTTTCTGTGGCTTCCTTTGCCGTGAAGCTGATGTTAACTGGTAAATATCTAGAAATTAGAACATCAAGTTTAAGGCAACAAATTTGTGTTGCTCCTGTAATTATCAGCCTAAAACAACATTGTAGCTCTTCTTCAATTGATGCAATTATGTGAGTGGTTATTTTGTTCATTGGAGCATTTTATCGAACACTTTGTGGGCACTCTCACAAAGACCCATAGAAACAGGAGAAAATGAACCCAGACACCAAAATTTTCCATCATTTTCCTGGGAAAACATAAGGGAGGAAAAAACGAAAGAAACTCACAGGACCCACAGTGATTGACACGAGGCCGATCTGGACAAAAAAGCACTGTAACCTGTTCGAAGCCACTCTTGCCGCCACTTCCTTCGCAATCGCCGCCATTTTCGTTGCCGGAGAGCTCGAAACCAGAGTACCCACAAAAGGGTCGTTGGGGGTGTTTGATAAAATGGAAAATTTATGTTAATTTTGCCCACATCGTCACAGCTTTTTGGGTGAATATGATTATGGTGAAGCAAGAACTGGGGTGGGTCCATGATTGGATACGAACGAGCACATCAAGCTCAGTTCGTTAAATATTAAATATATAGTTTGAATTTGTTATAATGTGTTCGAAGAGAATTTGAATTTGAGCCTTTTAAGTTTTGATGGGTTCACGAACCGACTCGTTTAATATTTAATTAATTATTATATATTTTTCTTAAAATGTTAGACGGTAGTTGGGCGGCGAGTGTTTTGTGAAAATTAATAAAAACATGAATTAGATTGAATGATTAATCGAAAATTAGAGAGAATTGCTCGGGAACTAATTGAATATTAATTTGACAAGTCGAGAATTTTTAGAACACCGGCTATTAGGGTTGTTCACAGTTCGATTTTTAGTTGGTTCAGTTTGGTTTTGAATTGAACCAATCAATTTGATTCTACGAAAATAAAAACTGAAATAGAACCAATGAAATTCGGTTCGGTTTGATTTTAAATTCGTTGATTTTTGGTTTGGTTCGATTTGTTATGAATACAATTTCTTTAAATTATTACAATTTAGACCGTTTTGACTCATTATTCAACTTATTGGATTTGGTTGGATTTTTTAAAAACTAATTTTCATAAATTTCTCACATTTGGGGTGATTTTGATTTATTTTTAGTTGGCACAATATTGTGAGTCTCAATTAGTAAGGACCAATGATTTAAAGTGAACCACATGATCAAATCTGATCGATTTTCGGTTCGATTCAATCTTTTTTATCAATTGACATTTTATAAATCGAACCAATCAAACAAAATCGATTTGATTATTTTTGGTTTCGGTTATATTTAGATACCCATGTTGTGCTGATTATGGATTGGTGAAGCAAGAGCTGAGTGGGTTTATAATTGATTTTTTTTTAATATTACATTACTTTCCATGTCTACTCATAAATCCACTCCACCCAAATATTTTTGTTGAACCTCGAACCCTGGTCTGAAATTAGGGAGCGAGCAGTGCCAACCACTAGGTCACACTCAAACTGGTGGTCCATAATTGGTTTTGGTTTAGGAGAGTACTATATGGATGATTAGTTTGATTAGTTCTGTTAGTGTCTCTAAACCAAAACTATATTATGATTGAATGATTATTTTATTTAAATGTAAATTGTGATAGCAAATGCAAAACAAGTCAAGTCTCTATTAAAACAACTTAATTGTCACGATTCATATTCTCTTGTATGCAATTTCAAGTAAAGAATCCAAATAATGCATTGAAGAATTGTATTCTTGGTGTTACCATCATCAAGAATATGAATTTGACATCAGAAGTGGTAGCTTCTTCTCTTTTTATTGTGTTGATAGGCACTTTTGGGCCAAAGTGGTTTATTTTGAATTTGATCACCAAATGTTCATATTCAAAACAATTTTGAATAGCTCCAATTATTTTTGGGTGAAAATACCATTAAAAAGGAATCTTAAGAGGAACTGTTGGACCCAACTTGTTTAATATGATTGGGTCACAAAATTTGGAAGTGCCCTTCAATTTGAAATTTTGACCCATAAAATGTTTTTGGGAGGATATGCTTTTGTTGTTGATTAGTTGCTTGTGGTGTGGCTATTACACCTACACTACACCCCATATAATACATCATTTCTCAACCACCAATATCCATTGTTGTGGTCAAGGAGGTGGGTGATATATTTTACTCATTTAGAACTATATAATTGAATAGTTTAAATATATGTAAAACAATGAATGATGATGATAAGTCAAAATATTTAAAATATATAATTAAATAATTTGAGTTAAAACCATAGTTTTATCATCTTTATGCTTTGAAAAATGATAATGAAACATTATTATATATTACATTTTTGTGTGAATGTTAGTATCATATGAGTTTAATTATATTGATTCTGATGTTGGGATTCGTGAGGCCTCATAATGTATTGTGATGTGATTGGTTATGCATGATGATAATGGGGTGTTTTATGGGGGGGGAGGGGGGTGGTAATGAGTTCCAGTAGGCTGAGATCAGCGGTGAGGCTGGTGGCAATGAAGTGCCAGCATTTACTTTTGTTTTCTTGTTTTTTTCTTATTTGTTTTGTAAGACGGTCAAGTAATTTGGTATACTTATTTATGATTCCGTTTACTTGTTCAGGCTCTGATTGCGAGTTGGTGAGCAGAGTTAATATGGCGAGTTTATTGTTCAACTTTTTTTTGGGTATAATTATTGAACATGAGAAAATGTATTCAAGGGATTTTTAATAAATTATTTGTCTAAAAAACATAACACAAGGGAATCAAAATAATTTAAGAAACTCTCGTATATATTAATTAATAATCGAATAATATGATATTATCCTATTCTCATTTTTTATAGAGATTTGATTTGGTCCAATCATCAACATTTTAGGTCTTCACCACCACAAATACCGACCAGTCGTTTAGTATCTTAAGATTAGCCTTAACGAAGGTGGACCCCACTTTCGTACGTGGCGATCCGTCAATCCTATTGGTCAGCTTCTCCTTGTGTGGTTCAGACATGAAGATACTAAGAAAAACAATAATTATTGCGCAATTAAAATTAAAAAGTGGCTTTTCATTGCGTTGAAGCTATCGTCGAATGAGATAAGACAAAGACAGCTTCCCACCTTGTCCGAAATCCGACCGCACACGTGTCGATCTGTTCCGACACGATCGCACGCGTGACCCACCAAATCTGGTCTTAACGGGAAGGGACCAATCACGGCCCTGTTTAGTAAAGTCATTAAAACACCGCTTCGCAGTTCGGATAAGGTAATGATGGGGGATCTGATCCGGGCACTCCTCTTACTTTGGGGGCGCTCATAACACAAACATATTTATTTTTCGTGGAAATTGGAAAAGAAAATAGAGTGAAGTGTTTAACTTTGTAAATTTTTTTTTTTTTAATATTATTTTTCCTATCTACCCATAAACCCACCCCACCTAAATATTTTTACTAAGTCTCGAACCTAGTCTAAAGTCAGAGAGCGAACAGTGATAATCATTAAACCACGTTCAAACTGTTAGTAAACTTTCTTTTATTACAAGAAAAATAGTGATTTTATTATTATTATTTTGTAAAATATTTAATTTTTAAAAATACGACAAAAATGATATTGATTTTTTTTTAAAAATAATTAAAATAATTCATTCCCAACTTGGCCCATCTAATTTTCTCTTTTCTCACTGCTAAATTGGCCCGACCACTTTTTTTATCATCGTGCTACACATTGTAGACCGATGATATATGGTAGGAGAAGTAAAAAACAGACCAGCTCAATTTGGACAAATTTATGTAAAAAAATCTAAGAACATTTTAATTGTTTTGGACAAAATTACACTATGCAAAAAATTAGGAAATTCACAGTTGTTTATTGCAATAAAAAATAATTTAGGAACACATTCTACAAAATTTAATTTAAATTTCACCTTTGTAATTTTCTTATTTTTTTATTGCGGGAACGTAAAATTAAATTGAAAATAAAAATAAAACTAAAACTAAAATAAAATAAAATTGTTTTCTTCTTCGTTTAGACACACGCTCATTCATTTCTTCAGAGCTCTGGTTCTCTCTCCACAAATCCCCGAAATTACCGAATTACCCTTCTGAAGGAGGTCTCTACCTACCCCCATCTCTCTCTCACCAGATCCATTTCGCAGAGTCTCAGTTCAAATCTGCCATTTTTAGGGTTTTAATAGCCCCCAATCGATTTCCCCCAATTCGCACCCAAAACAACAAAAAAAAATCAATCAATCTCCTGGTCTCGATCTCTCGACAACCCAATCTCTCCGTCTCTCTGTCCCAATCGGAGTCGCGGACCGATTCTCTTCACATCCCCGCCTCCGATTCCCAGAAATTCGAACCCTCTCGCGCGCCGATTCGCGGTTTCGAACCCTCGTCGCCGCCGATCGAGATGTTGGGGGCGGGTCTTCAGTTCGGGAGGAGCCGCGGCGAGGATCGGTTCTACGATTCGGCGAAGGCTCGCCGGAGCCACCAGAGCAGGCACGCCGATCAGGCCCGGAGAGCCCAGAGCGGCGCCTCCGGGAGCCAGGTCAGGGCAAAATCCGCGGTTCGGGCGCCGGAGAATCGGGTCAGGTCCGATGACCCGCCGAAGCCCGTGGCCGTGCCGGCGAGCAATCTGGAGAGGTTCCTCGAGTGGATCACGCCGGCTGTTCCTGCTCAGTACCTATCAAAGGTTGGATTTTTATTTCGTTTCGATTGAGTTTGATTATTGGGTGTTTTTGTTCATGTTTTTTGTTGTTGTTTGATATTCAATTGGGTTGGGGGTGAATTAAGGGTATTTGGTGTTTATGCTTTCAAGAGTTGAAAATTGTTGAATCAGTTAAATTCAGTGTTTTGAATGATTTGTAGTGTTGGTGATGAGCCATTATGGTTGGTTTTGTAAGGATAAGAAATAATCCGGTTTGCATCAGTCTGAACACTTGAGTTATGATTGGTTGACTTGATGGAAGAAAAAACTTATTCATGTCTTAATGAGAGAGGAAATAAACCAAAAGTTTGGAACCATTTTGTGAATTCATGTAGTTCAAGATTTATTAGCAGTGTTCTAAAAAATGCTAGTCGGGCAGAGAGGGAATTTTGGGGATTAATCCGAAAATACATCCGATTGAAGGATTAATCGGAGATTAATTGTGGATTAATGAGACAAGTTGGAGATTTTTAGAAAATTGTTTATTAGGTTGAAGAAAGTATTTATTTAAATTGCTTCTGGTGGCAGACAACAATGAGAGGATTGAGGACTTGTGATGTGGAATTTCAACCGTACTTTGTGCTTGGTGATCTATGGGAGTCCTTTAAAGAGTGGAGTGCTTATGGCGCTGGAGTGCCTTTGGTTTTGAATGACTGTGATTGCGTTGTTCAGTACTATGTTCCATACTTGTCTGGAATTCAAATATACGGCGAGCCTATGAAGTCATCTGTCAAGACAAGGTATTGTATCATTGCCATTTAACTAGACATGCTCGTTACTCCTCAGTGATCTCTTACGTTTGGAGCCATCATATCGTTTCAAACATTTTTTCATGTTCAGTTAGTAATTTTTTTATGGAAGATACTATACAAAATAAAATATCAATTTAAGTTTTCTGTTTTGATATGATCAGAAATTTTCCAATACCTATAACACTCAATATTTTTCTATAATAAATCAATTGGGTCCCTGTATTATCATTTGAGTGGATATCATTAAGCTCAGATAATATTGACATTCACACAAAAATTTAATCTATAATAATGTTTCTCGTCATTTATTTTAATTCATAACGATAATAAAACTAGGGTTTTAACAAACTCAAATTATTCAATTATGTATTTTAAGAATTATGACTTATCATTATCAGCAATTATTTAACATACATTTTCAACTTTTCAATCATATATAATTCTAAAACGACTAATATATATCAACCACCTCCTTTACCACATATATTTGATCAGATATTGATTTGTTTCTAACAATAAAAATACAGTTCAGTTATTACAAAATTTGCAGTTTCATTTGAAAGCCCTCTCAAACTGTGGGGCCTTTCATGTTAATAGCTTATGTGTTGCAAGTTTAAGGCATTTTTTCACACATTATGTCAAGGATATGATATTTGGTCTTATTTAAGGACCGTGTAATAAGTAAGAGACTTTAAAACCCCCCATTGACGCCATGCATCCTTAATAATACCATGCTAGGTTCTTGACCACCAACCTACCCTGCACCAACTTTCTACTCGCCTCATCATCCATAGTAACCTCTAGGACTCCTTAGTCCTTGTGTGATTGTTCGCCTATGGCTGCTTTGCTTTGTAGTTTTAAGATTAGCACTAAGAAGTGCTTGTAGAAATGTATCACTTTCTGGTGCACGTGGGCGTGGCAATGAATGAATTTTGTAAATAAAGGCAAGTTGATCATTGGATGATAGTGTCTTGCTTATGTGTAACTTGTACTAGTTTGCTTCAATCGGCACATTCTGATTGTGGCTTGCTTATGTGTGATAGACGACCAGGCGAGGACAGCGACAGTGATTTCAGGGATTCAAGTAGCGATGGTAGCAGTGATTGTGAACAATGGAGTCATCATCACTTAACAAGTGAGATTCCTCGGAGGATGGAACGCTTGTCTTTGAGAGACCACCCTGCGGAACCCCAAGAAGACTTCTCGAGTGACGAAGGTGAATCTTTGAATTCCCAAGGGTGCCTGCTTCTCGAGTATCTTGAACGCGACCCTCCCTTTAGCCGGGAACCTTTGGCCGACAAGGTCAGTGATTCTTTTCAGTGCTCCTAGTAAAGTAAATAATATTACAGTGTCTTCATATTTTTCTCCTTTTATTTTATTTTATATTTTCCTGATTTTTTTCTTTCCACACAGTTGTCTGATCTTGCCTTCCGCTTCCCTGCACTGAAGACTCTAAGAAGCTGCGATTTGCTGCCTTCTAGTTGGATCTCTGTGGCCTGGTATTATCTCGTTACAGTTACATTTAGTCATTTACTACTCATATTAATATTAAGTAATGCGCATGCAACTTACAAGTTGTGTAAATCTTATAGGTACCCAATTTACCGGATACCAACAGGGCCAACCTTAAAGGATCTAGATGCTTGCTTTTTGACATACCATTCTCTTTCTACACCTATGGGAGGTAATAAAATGGAACTTTTGCCATTAATTTATCAAATGCGCGATATTTCACATGTGTAAATCTAGTGTTCATATACTTTTGGGACCTGAAACCGATTAAGTTTATTTTTTTTAGGCATCTCGAGTTCACACGATCCGGTGGTGACATACCCTAGTGAAATGGACGGCCTCCCGAAGATGTCATTACCTGTATATGGTCTCGCTTCATACAAATTCAAGGGGTCGTTGTGGATACCTGGCGCTCAAGAGCGACAACTAGCCAACTCGCTCCTGCTGGCCGCTGACGACTGGCTGAGACTGCTTCAGGTCAATCACCCCGATTTCGTTTTTTTCAGCCGTAGATGATATTATAGATACAATGACCACTATAACCCCAAAACTTGTTTGGTTTCTGATTAGTTATACTCATTTATATAGGAAAAAATGAAGAAAAAAAATTAAATTAAAAAACGAAAAAGAAAAAGAAAAGAAAGTAGTAAATGCGTTAGAATGGGAAAAAAGAGCGCGAAACTAAAATAAGGCTCAGAGAAAGGCGAATACAGAAAATAGTTCACCCCGAGCGCTCGGTCTCTTTCTCGGGTCCTTTATGATCAGCATTCAGCAATGTAGGATGTGTAATTTTTATTTAAGGGGCTTTTTTTTGTTAGGAGTGAAGCTGTGTAAGTTTGATTTGATGTGCCCCAATAATGTATTTGGAAACTAACTGAAGAAACTGTGTTATAAATTGATATAAATGAACCATTTTGTTTAGGTTAATTCATTGTGTTCTTTTTTTTACTCAGGAAATGAATGCTGAGAATATCTGTGAATGTATATGCATGTTTATGGAGCTTTAAGATTGTATTTTCGTGTAAATTAAGAATATATGTGTTTTCAGTTTACTTAAAAGTCAATACAATAAGGTTTGTGACATTGACAGATGAACTCATGAACCTTAAAAGTGTAGGCGTGCACGACTAAGGTTTAGCATTGCATGAGTCGGTTCTTCAATCGATGTTTTTGTACATTTTTTCTGGTATTTTTTTTAAGAAGTTGGGAACTAGTCAGTGATAAAGCGTCTGATGATTAATTAATCAACTAGAGTAATTGAGAATAACCAGATATAATAAAAAATTAATCCGAGTTTAATTGTAAATGACTTAGAGACTAATCCAACATTAAAGATTAATTTGTCGTCAAACAGGCTAGTCAGTAATTTTTTAGAATGTTGTATTTTTATTATTATTTGAGTCTGCCCCTTTAACTGTCTTTTTTGTACATTTTTCCAGTATTTTGAAAAATGTTATATATTAATTGGACTTTTTATAATATACATGATACAAATTTCCAATAAAATATTATAACTATAACAAATATAATCTGTTTGTGGATAAATAACGTGTGAAAATAAATCAATCAATTATAATTTCTTTTAAAATTTAAAATTAACACTTATTAATTACAACAATTTATTAAATATTATAAATATAAAAGTGAACCAAAATAATACATTTGAAATCATTTTGTTATTAAAAAATTATAACAATTGATATTTAGAGTAAAGTTTGACGATTGGGAATTTGACGAAGATGTTGAGTAATAATTTTTGTAAATTAAATAAATGAAAAAAAAAATTCTTTTAAATCATGTATGAATTCATGAAAAAAGGGACAGAAATTTCCAGGTAGCCTTAGAAGGCCACTCCCAAAACCCAACTCCATGAGAAAGTAAATCGGGACGAAACCTGGCCATTGACCAGATAGAGTCATCTTGGACTACTGTGTCAAGTACTCTCTCGACGACAAAGTCTTAGTTATGAACCAAGGTCGATTCAATATGTACACAAAAAAAAGTAAATAAGAGAGCAGTAAGTAACTAGTCATCGGCTAAGGCGTGAAGCTTCTTGGTCTCTATGACTTGGGAGCACAAGTGAGCCATCATCTGATAAAAGGAGAGTAGACCAGACAATTGGTCCATGTTCATCTTCTCCATTATGATTCTCGCGACCCTCTCCTTGTTCCTGTCCTGTTTCAGCCTCTCCATGTACGCCGTCGCGTTCCTCACCGTCGCTCCCATCTGCTTCAGCCTCTTCTCTTGCTGCGCGCTAAGTGCAGTGTTCGCCTGGTTCATCGGATTGCATGATCAATCGAAAATTATTGAATAAGTCGAGAATTTTTAAAACACTAGTTGGTTGCTGCTCAAAAGAAGAAAACTAACGGAAGCAAGGAAAAAATATTAGGCTAACAAAAAAATGTCAGAAATAGGCCGATATGTGAAAAATCCATGGAAATTAGTTCGAATAAAACCGAAAAAATGAAACCAACCTTGAGATTTTCTGTTTTGGATTTCTAAGAACCGAAATGATTAATACAATTCTCTTTTAAACTGATCATATTCAATATCGAATTATGGACATCCTTACTCGCAATCAGTGTTCTAAAAAACAGGGCGCGCTAATCAGGTGGAGAGGTCTTATATAGACTAATTGGAAATTAATCAAAAAATAAATTAAATTGAAAGATTAATAAAAAATTATAGAAGATAATCAGGAACTAATCGAAGATTAGTCAAAGATTTTTTCATTAAAGTTCGAGAATCCACAGTAAGGGTATGAAATCAGATCCATCATAAACTTTGATATTAAAGTAAGACCCACCTAAAAACTCAAGCTTAGGAGCTATACCTGCAAGAACTCGGCTCCTACTTCGAGTTCATAGGATTGGTTCGGAAGCATTCCACGGCCTGAGGTGTACATGTTCTTTGCGATCGAGAAGCTGTGCATGATGATTTTCCTCTTCTTCTCCATTTCCTCGTTCATCTTTGGAACTTTCGGTACGCGCTTCGCCGAGGAATTCAACTTCCTTTGATAGGCAATAGCAGCCTTCACAAATTCCTAAAAGAAAAGACAATTTCATCAAATGATCAAATAAATCAGTTCAATTGATTCATCTAGTGTTTGTGCATACGGATTTTTGCAATTATTTCTTGGATCATCACTACGCTTTTGCTACTAAGAACCATTAGTGTTTGTGCATAAATTCCATTGTCACAAAACTATACTTTATAATGCACGAGGCTCCCATCGTTATGCTAGTAGAAAACCTTGTAATGCTATTTATGGACATTTCAACCGAGATAACCAGTTCAGTTGAATCAACGAGTGTTTGTGTATAAAACTCTCGTATCACAAAACTATAAACCCTATAATACCCGAGAGTGCATTATAAAATCTAAAGAACCTCAACATCACGCACGTTAATGGGCAAATTTCGAGTCGGTATTCATTTTACCTTATACGCAGAAGGGCAACCCGGATAATCAAACTCCTCTGAACCCGAACCCCTCATCCTCTCTGGATGGAACTGTAGCCCCATAATAAACTCGCCCCCCTCCGGATCATAAGTCTCGGGATCATAAAAACCCTCCACCAGCCCGTCCCTGGCAAAAGCCATAGGCACAAACCTATCCGCCAACCTCTTCACCCCCTGATGGTGATAGCTATTCACCAGAATCTCCCCCCTTCCCCCCTCCGCCAGCGACTCTCTGAACCAGTCGCTGAGCGGAGTCCCCCCTACGACGGTCACAGGGTGCCTGTGACCGTCATAGTTCCCGTAATCCATGTGCACCACCCTCTCCCCCTCGGGGGCCCTCCTCGCCACCTCGCGCTCCACGTCCTGGTACAGCGTGCCCCCGCAGGCCACGTTCAGGACCTGCGAGCCCCTGCATATCCCCAGATAGGGGATGTTGCGGGCGAGGCACAGCCTGGCGAGCGAGAACTCGATCGAGTCCTTTTCTTTGTCGATGCTGGTGTCGCTCGGGTGAAGCGACCTGATCTCCTCGAGCTCTGAGGGGGCGAAGCAGGAGAGCTCTGACTCATAGAGGGAGGGATCGATGTCTTCGCCCTCGCAGAGGAGGACCCCGTGGATCGGCTCGAAGCTGTCGAGCAGCGTGTGGACCCCGCTTACCCTGGGGACGATTACTGGTACTGCTCCGTAGCTCACGATGAGATCGAGATGGTACTCACCTATATTCATCAGATTGGGAGATTTTAATGTTTTTCAATCAATGTGCATAACAAATCTCAATTTAACAATTTCAATTTTTTTTATGAACAAATTATATCCTAAGGTTTGGCTTGACTATGTTATAAACAGTGCTGGGGTTCGTTGCTTGAATAATTCTTTACCTGAATATAAAAATTGAATTTTGGGTTCTCTAATCCTACTAAATGATCATTCAAACTAATTTTCATGAACAAGAACAGTTACAATCCCAATCCCAGTCCCAATCCACAAAATAAAATAAAGAAGTGTTTTTTACCCAAAATGGGGGTTTACGTGAATTATTCCTCACCCAAAACTAAACTTGAAATTGGGTTAGTATCCACTTTTATAAGATCAATCAAACTAAAAACCACTGACACTGAATCAGAATAGTTACAGTCTCAATCCACAAAATAAAATAAAATTGATGTTTCTACTCAAATTTGGGGTCCTTACAAGAATAATTCTTTGCCCAAATAAAAAAACCAAAATCTTGGGTTCTCTTATCTTACTTGTAAATTATCAATCAGACTAAAACTTTATCATTGAATCAGACCAATTACAATCTCAATCAATAAGTGTTCTAATAAATATTAGGTGCTAGCCGGAAAGTGTCTTCGGAATTAATATTAACTAATTAACATTAATAAAAGTAAATCGGATTAAAGGGGTTAAAGGGATTTTCAAAGATAGATAAGGGATTAATCGACAATTTGTAGGAGATTTTTAGAACATTAATCTCAATCCCTGTCCATAATATAGAATCTAATAAATGCTGTTTTACCCAAATCAGTAAATATCTTACTTCTAAATGATCAATCAATCAAACTAAAACTCATTGCCATATTGGATCAAATTACAGCTACAATCCCAATCCACAAAATAAAATAAAATAAGAATGGTATATGTTTTTAGGTTTGTGAAATAAGACGTACCCACAAAATCGACGAACTTGTTCTTGCGAACGGTGCGTCTGGAGACGATGAGAACCCTGGGGAGGATCGTTGTCAGATCCGAGGAAGCCATGAAATGGGTCGGTTTCGAGGAATTTAAGGTCGGCGTGTGAACAAATCTATATATGTGTGGAGGGTCGTTAAAGCCTTAGTCGAGTCGGTGATGCGGTTTGGTGCGAAATGGGATCGAACAATCAGTTTTGGTTTGTTGCTATAATGTTATCACATGATTCGGATTGTACGATGTTGTTGTTTGGTAGAGTCGGTCTCGGGTTTTGCATCTGTCTATGCGCCGCTTTTTTGCAACATATGTATATTTTCATTGTAACGTAGTCGTCTTGTTAGTTAGCGGAATACGAGGAATTGGAACTGATTAACATGGGAGAACCCGAATCTCGAAGTGGACTAGTACTTATCTCCTACGACCCATCCTACGTGTTCCCAGCTCATATATATATTTATTTATTTATTTGTAATAAAATTACATATGTTTATTTATTATGATTTATGTGAGTAGTGAATATGTAACTTGTGATGGGGTATATGATCTAAATTTCATATTTACAAATGGGTTCCTAATCTTATGATAAGAGCAGGGTTCGAAATTTATACCTCTCCACTAATAGTGTGAGACTCAAACCGTTGCGATGTCCTCTCAGGAACACTTATATTGTTTGTTACTTTATAAGTATGGTAAACACTAATCAGGAATTAATGTAGAATATATTGTTGTATGTTCACTGACATGAATAAAACCCAAAAGTGTATTGCGTGTACTCATTCTCTATCTAGCCCGGATTTCCAATTTATTTAAAAACTCGAGTATATAAATGAAGATGTAGAACAGTTATTTGTAGCCACTCACGTGTAGGCCGAGTAACGAGTAACACATCATACACATTGTACATGAATCGCCGTCTGAATTACAATAACACAGAGGAGTACACACATATATATAGATCATCCTCGAATAATGTTAAAACTGGACTTACATAATAATTCAAATTTTTAAGTGGAGAAAGAAAAACACAACTTACTAAAGAGCATAAAACACAAATTACAGTAAACACCATAACTCAAAATCTCAAACTACTAATGATATAAGCCCATAACAAGGTCCATACTATCCATAGACAAAAACTCATTACCACCACCACAAAACACAAACTCAAGAAACTCCTCCTCTCTTGGCTTTGACTTTCTAGCAACTTGGGAAGGGGGACCCACAGATTGTGGCAACCTTCCTAGCATTTGGAGAGTTGACCAGTTTATGGAGGTTTGGGTCCCTGACAAAGTGGCAGAGACAAGGCCTCTGGTCCCTGAGCTTGGAGCAGCAAGTCTCAGAGGGAAGTGCTGAGGAGGTCATGGCATTGGCACAGGGGCTCAGCTCCATTGCATTGCAAGTCAATGCCATGGTCGACCTTGGTGCCTCCACCACCATGGCCACAGCAACAATGGCAAGAACAACATAGAAATGGGCTTGTGAGGGCATTTTGGTCTTTTGGACTAGTGGCTAAGGCTTGAGAGGGTTGGTCACTTGGTTGGTGCATTTACAAAGATCTCAAGGCAATTTATAGTCATAACTAACAAGATCCAAGAGGGTGTTATTATAATAACTAATTAATTGATTGATTATTTATTTGTTGAATTTTGTATGATTTGTTGGCAAATGGAACCAATTGTGGGGCTAATTATGAGACCAAATTGTGGCCGTTTTGGTGCTTTATAAAAACTTGACCAACCTAAAGCCCTTAAACATGTTTGGCTTTTGGGTTCTTGCACTTTTGTTTTTTTACTTTCTATTATTAAATAACTTAACCAAAAGCCCTTAAACCGGCTTGCTTGTTTTTGGGCTCTTTTATCTTGTAGACCATTCTTTGTTTAGACTACTATTAATCACATTTTCTAGTTATTTCTACTCTAATCGATAAAGAATGAGGTTCGAAGATTAAGATATTATGAGAATTTGAATAAGTTGTTGGGTTTTTTATGATGTTTTAGATTTGTATGAGATAAATAACACTATTATATATTTTTATAAGTTATTATTTTTCATTTATGTACAATTATTTATCTTAATCTGATATTAAACTCTGTGTAAAATATTTATTGATTTGAATTATTAGTGTTGGTGGATGGAGCATGTTACCTATTCCCTTTTTCAAGTTAATAGCAATTTTAATTTCACTCATTGATGTAATGATAACAAACTCACCTCACAATTTGCTACCATTATGTATTGATCAACAATGACCCAAATTATGGTCAAAGGTCACATACAAAAGAAAAGGGTCCACAAACTTTGGGTTCATCAAATCTATAGTACTACGATCTAGTAGTGTTAGTCAAGTATGCTATACATTGGAGTAATTATATATATATAATGATGATTATATCATAGGCCAAGATTAGATGCCATTAACTTAAGCCTTAAAACAAAAGTCATGACAAAACCAAGAATATTCTTTTTTATTTTTAAGGTTTTTAGATCATTCTTCAAAGACAAAAGGGGGTGGAAGGTATTGTCTTTGATTCAAACTTTCAATCAAGAATCTTGCATGTGCCACCTTTTCTAATATCAGTGCTTAAAATTTCCGACTTATATGATAAATCTTTGATTAATCCTCTACAATTATCGATTTTGTCATCAAAAGGCATTATTCGCCCATCCAGAGTCTAGCGTTTTTTTAGAACATTGCTAATATGACATTTCTTAATTGGTAATTTGCAGTATTGGATAAGAAATGAAAGAACAAGTTATATAAATTCACAACAGCTTTTACATTCTAAGCTTAAACTGATAATATATTTACATAGATGAACTAATTAATACGATTATTCTAATTTTCAAAACAATCTAACTGAGATTACGTGTGGTAGAAGTCTGGTGTCACAACGGCTCTTTTTGTTGAGAATTGGTGCATGCCATGAGAAAACCTACCAAGCCATGCCAAAGCCATTCCTTTCTTTTTCATTGCAATAGGTTTCTTAGCTTCAAATCATAGAACTAACAACTCATCAGAATCACACACATACACATATACAAATATGCTTCCAAATTCTTAATATTGTGTATTAAGTATTAACACTACAGTGCTAATATTACCTACAACATATTCTAATTACCATTACATAAGAAAAAAAACACAAACATGCCAATCTATTCCTCTGATTCTGATGATCCACAGTTAGATGTTCGGACAAGGTTGTTTGGCTGCGACATGCCTCTGCATTCCCTCCTAGGTGGAGGAAAACGTAAGAGCCTTCGCGTTTGATGTTTCTCTAAGGTTTCGGGTTTCCTGATTTTTTTTCTCACAAAATGTTCTGTTTGGTGATTTGTGTTTTGGTTATGCAGTTGCTGACATATTGCTATGGAGGAACATGCATATGTCAGGTGCAATTTTGGCTGGAGTCACAACTATATGGTTCCTTTTCGAGGTTGTGGAGTATCATTTTGTGACTCTTCTTTGTCACATGATCATATTGTCCATGGTTAGGGTTTTTGTCTGGACTAACATGGGTGGACTAATCAAATGGTAACAACTTCCTGATCCTTATGAGCTGGTCTGGAGTTTAATAGCTAACTTATTTATCATGTTCAGGAGTCCTCCAGACATCTCTGATATGATGTTGTCAGAATCAACGTTAAGATCCTTGTTTGGAAAAATTAACTGGTTGTTCTGGAAACTACGCTACATTTGCGGTGGGAATGATCTCAAAGGGTTCTCTCTGGTACCTAAAACTCTTACTTTCCTTATTCAACGACAGATTTACAAGTTCTGTGGTGAAGCTTGCAATTAACTGACATATAACATTGTTCGGTATGGGGTTTGATTTTAACTTTCAGACAGTGACTTCTCTTTGGATGTTGTCTGTTGTTGGGAATTATATCAGCTCCTTGAATCTATTGTTTATAGGTATTTAAGACCTCAAATGTTTTATTGTGCTTTTTTTTGCAAGTCTCTATGTTTGAGTTGAGCCTAACTATGTCTCTGTTCAATTTTTATGAAGTGTTTCTCTGTGCATTGACAATACCAGTCATGTATGAACGGTACGAGAGGGAGGTGCACTATCTCGCTACCAGAGGGAGCCGCGACGTGAAGAAGGTACTCAAGAAATTTGAGGTTGGAGTTCTCAACAAGATCCCGAGGGGACCAGTGAAAGAGAAGAGAAGAATGTAATTTATTGTTTTATGTCTATAGTCAAGATCCAATTCTACCTCTAAACTTGGAAACCCTGTTTTCTATCAGTTGTAACCAGAATCATACAATGATGTTAACTAATAAAGATGACATGTGTATTAAGAATAATTACCCGAGTTCGGTGAGTTGATTGATTACCTGTCTAAATGTGATTCTGTTATGTCCTTTTTGTGCGCTCTGCTGATCTAGTGAGACCTGCCCCTCAGCCTTCTGAGGGAAGTTGTAGTTCCGTGAGTTAGAGGTGATGGAAGCCTCGACGAGACAGAATTCTACAAGCATTCGAAGATGCAGAGAATTAGAAACATGATATAGAAAATATCAAATGGAAGAATATTAGAACTGGTCTATATATGGACTCAGGGCAACAGGTCCAAATCATTAAAGATAATTACATGCATCAAGAACTTTCTATCATTCAACTTATGAACTTAAATGAAGGCGGGAAGCGTTGAACTGAACCTGAGGTATAAGAGGTGCTTGAGGCAGATGAGTTGCTGTCATTCTTGGAATATTTCGGGAGACAGGCTCTCCTTGCCCTTGGTTTGGATGGCAGAATATAAGATTGATTCTTGGTTGCATCACATGGATAGCAGCATTTACGGGCAATTGTTGTGAAGGAAAAAACGGGACTTGAAACTGAGGGGCTGAAGGGTCTCCAGAGAAGGACATTACAGGGAATTCTGAAGAAGCTGATGGTGATGCCAGTGGAAAACTCGGGTTGTAACCCATGCCGAATCCAAGACCTGGTTTCATTTGAAGAAGCGGAGAGAAACCAGGTACTTGCACTGTTTGGATTGAGGTTGGTGATATATATGGAACTTGGCAGAGAGCAGATCCACCCATGGACATCATCTGATATACACAGAAGTATTAATAATAGTACATATGGGTAGACAAACATGTATGCATGGAGATTAAGAGATCACATGAACTTGAAGCTTCATGGCTTTAACATATTCAATGGCATCATCTAGCATTGAAGCTCTGTCTGACTGTATTAGTGAACAAGTTTAGTATATTGAACTGGGAAAATCGAGTGCAATTTGAACGCTCGTGGAAGAATATACTTGTTTAGGAGTTCCGTCACTGAACTGAAATCTAGACTGACTATTTATTGTAAGACTGTTTTTGACATAAAAGAAAAGTGGAACGACCTTGTTACAGTTTGGAATCAGTTCTTGCAAAGCTCTCAGCTTCACATTGATTCGGTCCCTACGCATCTATTGAAAATAAAGGCAACAGTAAAGAAAAAGGAAGAGAGCATAACAGAACTAAAAATGAACTATGCATGATTAATTAATCTCACCCTCTCAGACTTGTTGTGTTCCTCAGCAGAACGTATTCTTTTATGTTGTACGTCTTGCTTTCCTTTTGTTTCTGTAGATACCCCAGCCGTCTCCTACAATGGAATGCGGTTAGGTGAAGTAAGAAGGTAAAAAGAGAATGAAATAGCTAACTATGTGTATATATAGTTACTTACATGACTTAGGCACTCAGGAATATCTTTTTCGCCAGTTTTTCTTTTGCGCCCAACCTCTTCTGGTTTGCTCAGAAACTTGATTATAGTTTCCATGCTAGAGTTTCCTTGTGTTGGTAGCTCAACATCTGATAACACCTTGAAAATGTCCTGAATATTATCACCTTCACATGCACTTGAAAACGTGGAAGCTGATCTTTGAAACCAAGAATTGGGAATATCAGAGACCAGAATCAGGGAGTAGTGACATATCACTGTGATTTGAGGACTCCCAAATATCACTAGTTTTAGTACCTGACATATCACCCCAGTTTGGCGATGAGTTGTTCATGTCAAGAAGCAGAGCAAGAAGGTATAAGTAAAAGAAGGTTTCTGGTTTGAGGATAGTGTAGGCTGGTTAGTTTATATACCGATAGGTGTCTAATAGTTTTTCTGGTTTTTCTTTTCTGAATCGATGAAAAGCTGGATCCAACTAGTAACGACCTGTGGACCATTTGGAGTTTCTGGCTAGTTGTGTTGAGTGATTCAAGTTTTGGTAAAATGGCATTTTGGGGGAATGGGAATCAATGTTCTATATCTGACTATGTATATCTAGAGATTCCTTTGGATTCTGATTATCCCATGTGAAGTAAAATCCTGAAAATCATGTCAACTGGCTGGCATTATTCAAGGAAAAAAACAAACTCCAAGTGATTCAGTGCTGTATCTCAAAGGATTCCGTACGTATCTGGACTTCTACAAACCATGATAAAATTGTTCCAAACGTATCTGGACACCTCCAAATCATGCTCAGGTCGCCTCAGATCCAAACACAGCAAGCCTGTGGTTCTTGAACAATTTGCATGCATATGCAGACAACCTGCAACTCAACAAATAATTCCAAAACTCCCACATTGGGCAAGTAAAAAGAGAACATGATGGATACAGCTCCTTGGTCTATGGGGGTGTGTCTCCTTATTACTTCCAAAGCTTTGAGTTTGAGAATCTGACCATTTTCAATGGGTACATATCTAGATAAACTCTCTTTCATGTTTGGAACATAGTTCCTCTTAAACCAAATGGACATAGTTTTTGAGAACAAAACCACAATCAGTGCAGTAACATCTTACTTGTTGTCTTTCTTCGGCTCCATTGACAGTCGTCATCTTCAGATTACCACTTGAGGCTTGTTTCATTTAGTTCTACAGTTATCTGCACCAGTCAACATATAACGCATAAACTTAATCAGTTTCTCAAGAGGGTGTTAATTAATAATTGCTACTAATGCTTAATATAAACTCAGTTAACACTTTGAAAAAGGGTACAGGACACTCAAATCACAAACTATCATATAACCCATGTGAAAGCAGACTGAACACTCAACCTAAAAACCGTTGACTTTCTGCTGAAGCAATTTCAAACTTATGAAGTCAACAAAGTTGCAAAGTTTCCAAGATGATAGCTTTTCTTCTGTGTGGATAATATCAAGGTCTCATCCTAACTATAAGCTTCATAAATGTCAATAATTCCATGCAGTTATTCTTTAAATAGAGGGCAATTTGGACTTTCTCGCACTATGAGGGTCAATGTTCAACATTGGAATAATTTATAAAGAAGAGCCAAATCCTTATGGTCGACCATATATGCTTCATTACCACCACCAAGCAATTCATAGTAGTCCATTTTTGACCCATCCAAGAGGCTTAAACTGCATTTCCTTTGCCTTCAAATCAAGGAGAGAGAAAAAAGGAGATGGTAAGGGTACTGACAATGGTGGCTAAAATGAACAGCCATGGCGGTGAAGGCTTGAGCAGTGTGGTTTTCCTCTTCTGGGCAGCTCTGATCACCGTATCTGTCATGGCAGCAATCGTCTTCGCTTGTGCAGATGGAGCATCCAAAGACAACTCCACCCATACCACTGCTGCTTATGCTTCCAACTGTGGCGGCGGATGTGGCGCAGGCTGTGGGGCTTGAGTTCATTTTTCACCTGTATGTATGCATGTATGTATCTGCATAGTAAATTAAAACACGAGGGTATTGTTCTGGCTGCATAAAGCTAATAGGAAACTAGATATGGACGAGGTAGCAGAGGTAAATGAAACAGTGTAGAACTTGCATTGAATATGTAATTGTCATTACAGAAATAATGAGAAAAGTAATCATAAGTTCACAATCAGACTCCTCTTATACACTTTCTTCATTTCAATAATGTGATCTTTACTTTTTTATCAGCAATAATGTGATCTTTACAATCCACTTTTTTTCCTTAGATCCGTGGAAGATATATCCACACGGAATCTATCTTCTGGTATTGAAATAAACATATCCCTTATTTCCTCTGGAATGTCAAAATCTTCAAGAACCTGCACAAACATCAGACTGCTTAATAATCAAGTTTGCATAAGATTTCAAAGAGAAAGTCGGGCAAGTGGCTTCTGGTATCTTATAGCAGTGGCAGACCTTGAAAACACCATCTACATCCCGACCACCCACAAGGAAGGTGCATCCTGTGCTCTTACATCCAATAAGTATTGAGAGCATCTTCTTATAGTCCCCATCATAGTATTTGGGCTGCAAAGACAAGGAAATAACTTGCACTCAAGATCCATTTAATTTCAATTTTTCAGGACAGGATGACATAGAAAAATCATGATATAATGTAAATATGAGAAAGATTGAGAGTCCATACATTAATAAGTCTTGCTGCTGTATCGGCTCCAATTACAAAAGCACTTCCTGGGAAAAGCTCAGCTTTCTTATAAAAGTAAGGCTGATTGGATACGATCACCGTCTTTCCTGCCATTTACAGAGTAACTTATTGATGTGTTAAGGTCATCAAAATCAGATGCTACTTATATTAGGATGACCAGGAATGGACAAATAGAATCAGACTCACCAGCTTTTTCAAATTGCTTGACACGATCTTTTATTTGTGTCACCGATAAAGGAGGTTTGTCAGCATTGATAGCTGATATTTCAAAACATGGATAGCCATCACCACAGAGGCTGCAAAAATAAGTTGGATTTATAGGTTATTGCACAGGAAATCCAATCGGCATTAGTGACAACGTGGCACAAATTGGCAGGAAAAAAGATGACCACCCAAAAACCAAGGCTTAGACCCTGAACCCCATAATGAATGGATTTACTGCTTAGGTTAAGGCAGACACCTGATATTTTTAATGATATTGCAGCCTAAATGAGCAAAACCACACCCGTTCTCTTATGCTAGTAAGAATTGTGACTTAATGCAACTGATATTGTCCTAACCCGAGATCCTTGGAACTAAGTCTGTTCTTTTTATCACATTTATTGATGAAGCTTTGCAATACTATGCCGAAATACAACTTTTTCCGTTTTCAATATATTGAACATGGCAAACAAAGGTTCATTCAAACCAATAAAGCAGAAATCCTAGTCTTAAAGAACTTAAAAGTTCAGATAGAAAAGGTTAAAAACATTTCCAGAGCAACACTGTCTCAAAAGAGAATGTACCTAGTAGCAATCTCCAGAAGCTTGAGATGACCATCATGCAGAGGATTAAACGAGCCAGGCAGTATTATCTTTCTTTCTGAATTGGGTGTCTCTGCAAAATGGTTTCAAGACAATATATAAGAGACAAAATTAACTTCAATTTGGTTCTGTAATGAAGATTAGTTTAACTAGAAGATGGGACTATACCACTAGAAAATGGATAGACCTTAAAGCAAATTTCTCCTTTTATAAGTTGCTCTAGTTCTTCGTTTTCACTGAACTGCGTTTCACATTCATCAGGCACTTCAGAATCACCCAATTCTGAGACATACGTTGCATGAACTTTGCAAGCATCAGCAAGAGCCTGTAATCAAAGAATAAGAGAGCAGATGATTATGATGTGTAAGGTCATGAACAAAAGGAGTTCATAGACATACTTGAAAATGTGAAGGTGTTAAAAGCTGACAGAATGATTTGTCACACACCTTTAGTAAGAGATGACTAGAAAGTCTATCTTCTTGGTCTCGATTTCTCGAACCCTAAGTCAAACTAGTAAGATATCACACCACTAGAAAATCAAGTTCCGAACCATACCAAGTCCAGAAACTACCTTTGTAAAGGTAACTGCAGATACCCAAAGTCTGTCAGAAGTTCGTGTTGCCATGTGAATCCTGAACAAGGGGAAAAGACAAGATAGAAAACCAACAGTTCGCTATTAAGTTAGAGCTTTAATTTCAATTTATCACCACTTGAAAGAAACTAACCAAAACAAGAACACGAAACATATCAGCACATTGCTGGTAAAAGTGAAGGCTTCGTCCAGAGAAGCAACACCATGAAACACACAGATTGTTTAATAAGACCAATGAAAAGGAAACTGCGAAAGTGCAATCTCGAATTTTTAAAATAGTTAAGGTTACAACTATTTTGCAACGATATAAGCCTCTGCAATACATATGTTGGCATACAAGGAACTCCCATGAGAACCGAAAATTCTAAAACCAGTACCTGTGGTCTCCAAGCTTTGGTCTTCCACTAGCCAAAGAACCAGTAAAACCAACTCCAAGAACAGGAGAACCTAATAAAAAAATAAATGAGATCCTATCCAGACCAACTATCCAACAGTAGCAACAACGTTTCTCAAGTATTTGTACGATATAAAAGAACATCAAGAAAATCCAAACTTGTTCATGATCTAAGCTCGTAATCATGTAATTAGATATTGAAATCACATTGACATGTAATAAATCTTTGGTTTGAACAGCTAAACCAGTGTCATCTCAAACCGACAAAATATAAATAGAAAGTATCTTTATCCCTAAATGAGTGTTCTGCTTGACTTTCTCCAACCGTTATGGATGAGTGCAGTTTTGAATTTCCTCGTGTACTAGCCATTTAAGTGCTTATAATATAACTCACTTCCCAAGAAGGAAATGAACACTCATTCTTGGACACCCTAATTAAGAAAGCAGCACGCTCACATAGCATACCCGACTTCTATTGATACAACTCCTCATATACCAATTCAAATCACAAGCAACTGAAGTGTTCTACGACCACAGATGCATAAACTACAGATACACCACAAACACAAATAAAAGTACAGTAGCAGCAGTCATCAATATGATCAATAATAACAACACAAACCACAAATCACCAGCAAATGAATAAATTCATCACGACCCAATGTGTCACCTGGCCTCGAGAGCTTGAGCCCGCGATTGTAAGCCAGCAGCGCCATCTCTTCAGCTGTTTGTTGACTGCAAAATTGACTTGGAATCTGCACAAAACAAAGGAAATCAGCACAATCCAAATACTCTACAAAACCCAAAAAACCGGCGCTGAACGAAGGCAAAAATGGAGATTAATGCAGGTAAATTTGTTCTTAATCAGATCAAAACTCTTGAAACTCAAAAATCTGAAGCATTCCAGATGAAGAACCGAACCTTCCCGAGCAACTGGATCATGGACATTCTGGAGTACGGAACCACCGCTTCGAGCAGTGTATTCGTAGCTCCAGGTACAGATATCAACAATCCAAGCGCCTGATTCGTCAATTGCTCAAAAAAATCACCTCAATCGCCGTTACGCAGAAACATGTACATACACATATACTTATATACAGATAGAGAGCGAGAGAGAGACCTGAGAAGCACCTCCGGCGAGGTAGAGAACGGCCTGAGACGGGCTGGAGTGTATAGCTTCCACTAGAGCTCGAACCCAAGAGTCCGTCATTTTCTCTCTCTCTCTCTCTCGACGATCGATTCATCAGATTCTTCGTCTCTCGCGACTCTGGCTAGAAGAAGGTAGAGACGACGTCGTATCAGGGGATACGCATCGTGATGTGATCAGCCCAGCCCAATACTGGAGGCTCTTGGGCTGGGTTGGGCTAGGCCCACGGGCTCGCCCCAAAGTTCTCATATCTCGAGAGAAACTGAGCTGAACAATAGAATTAAAGTTAGTTAATTAATTTCGTGACTGTCGATAACGAACTAACTGATTCGGTGGCGGGGTTGGTGCAGTGTGGTCACGCACACGGACACGCTAAAAGAGGACAGATCAGAGCCGTTAGATTATTAAAATCGTCCACGCTAGCTTTACGGTCAACCCTGGCTGTGTTGGTGAGTGTAATGATCACCATCTATCTCGTGTTGGAGCTAATCATGACGGTACATTTATTGAGTTCATTGTTTGCTATAATTAATTTAGCATCATAAATTTTGGGTTTGATAGGTTCCTACCAAAAAATAAGAGAAGAGACCATGTTCATTGTACTGATACGACATTATTCTCCTCCCCGACGGAGACTCGATGTCCCCACCTAGTTCGAGCAGGGAAGGGACGAGATATTGCCGCCCCACTATGCCTTGATATATTAGAAAAAATAATTTTTCTTAATCAAAAAATATTTTATAATGCATATTTAATGAAATAAATACATTTTTATTCAAATAATATTTTATCATTCATATTTAATGAAAATTAATAAATTTTTAGATATAATTTATATTGAAATAATATTTGAACATTATTTTAGATTGAAAATGAAAATTTAAAAATTTGTATCGTCCAAAAATTTTGATAGTATTAATAAATCTGCTTCGAACTCGTCTTAATATTATGTCGTTTATTGTAATTACTGAGCGATCACTATGTTTTAAAAATGTTAAAAGGTTAATTAGAGACTACAATTTTACGCCATTTATTGGGTAAAACATGTTTGAAGACAAAAAGAAAAGTTCCCAAAATGAAAATCTCAGGAAATATTGATTGGAATGATTAGTTTTTTTTTTGTCATCAACATCTCAAGCACAGTTCTCAATTTAACACTGCTGTACCAGGAATTATATTAGCTTCACTCTACACTTCATTTTCATTATTTTCTGTAAATTTGTCCTTCCAATGTCTCCGTAGCCTTCACACTTACCCATTTCTCAATACTCTCTCTCTTCTTCTTCTTCTTCTTCTTCTTCTTCACAAATCTCAGAGAGCTCTCTCAACTCTCTTTGTACAGAAAGGTATGCCCTTTGAAGCTTAAAGTTGAAAACTTGTTCCTTTTCTCTACCTCCAACGGTTACTTTTTCTGGGTATGTTTCGTTTTGTGCTGATTTTGCTTCTTCTCTGCAAATCTCATGGCCTGAATGATGAGGGCTATGTTCTTCTGTCATTCAAGCAGACCCTTGCAGAGGACCCAGAAGGGTCTCTGAGCAACTGGAACTCATCTGATGAAAACCCTTGTTCATGGAATGGAGTCACATGTAAGGACAGTAGAGTTGTTTCTGTAAGCATTCCCAGGAAGAGACTCACTGGGTTTCTCCCCAAAGCCCTTGGGTCTCTCTCCCAGCTCCGCCATGTGAATCTGAGGAGCAATAGGCTTTTTGGGACCTTACCTGTTGAGCTCTTTCAAGCTCAGGGGTTGCAAAGTTTGGTCCTTTATGGGAATTCCCTCTCTGGGTCTGTTCCAGTTGAGGTTGGGAGGCTCAGTCACCTCCAAACCCTAGATTTGTCCCAAAATTGGTTCAATGGGTCAGTGCCCTCTTCAGTTCTTGAGTGCAAGAGACTCAAAACCCTAGTTCTTGGCCAGAACAACTTCACAGGCTCAATTCCTGATAGGTTTGGGGCTAATTTGGTCTTTTTGGAAAAATTGGACCTTTCATCCAATAACTTCAATGGTTCAGTTCCTAGTGATTTGGGGAATTTGTCTAATTTGCAAGGAACTGTGGATTTGTCTCATAATCAGTTTTCTGGTTCAATCCCACCAAGCCTTGGAAACATTCCTGAGAAGGTTTATGTAGACCTCACCTACAATGACCTTAAAGGCCCCATACCCCGAAATGGCGCTATGTTGAATAGAGGACCAACTGCATTTATCGGGAACCCTGGCCTCTGTGGCCCTCCATTGAATAACCCGTGTTCTTCTAGTACCCCCGGTGCGATCTCGCCTTCCTCGGACCCTTTCATTCCCATAAACTCGACTCAAAGTGTAGACGACAATGAGAGAGGTAGAGGTAGAGGGTTGAGTAGAGGCGCTGTTGTTGGTATAGTAGTGAGTGATGTGGTTGGAATTTGCCTTATTGGGTTGTTGTTCTCGTATTGTTATATGCGAGTTTGTGGCTGTGGTAATGATCATAAGGATCGTAAGGATGAGAATGGCTATGGTTATGAGAAGAGGAAGAAGGAAGGAGACGAGGAGGTGGATACTCCATCAGAGAATGTGGAGCAGTATGATCTCGTTCCACTTGATGCTCAGGTGGGTTTTGATCTTGATGAGCTGCTCAAGGCATCGGCGTTTGTGCTTGGGAAGAGCGGGATTGGGATTGTGTACAAGGTTGTCCTTGAAGACGGGCTCACCTTAGCTGTCAGGAGACTTGGGGAAGGCGGGTCTCAGAGGTTTAAGGAGTTCCAGACTGAGGTCAAGGCGATTGGGAAGCTCAGGCACCGTAACATTGTCACCCTCAGAGCCTATTATTGGTCTGTCGATGAAAAGCTGCTCGTCTATGATTACATACCCAATGGAAACCTTGCGACAGCAATCCATGGTAAGGACTTTACTTGCCATTACCATTTTGAGTATGTTGTTGTATTCTGTTGGTTTCGAATGTATGACATTTTTGCAAGAAGGTTTTGTGTTGTTTGCTAATTGCAAAAAAAAAAATTCTTAATTTCAGGGACAATTTCATCATTTTTATAAAATTATACTCATTTTGCACAAAAATGCAAACAACACAGTACCTTTTGTCATTAACAAATAACACAACACCTTCTTGCAAAAATGTCATACTATCGGACACCTTTTTGCAATTTTCTTAATTATTATAAATCGTTGGCAGGGAAAGCTGAGATGGTATCATTCACACCAATGCCATGGTCCACAAGGTTAAAGATCATGAAGGGAATCGCGAAAGGCTTACTCTATCTGCACGAGTTCAACCCCAAGAAATATGTGCATGGAGACTTGAAACCGAGCAACATTCTGCTCGGAGACAACATGGAGCCTCACATTTCTGATTTTGGACTTGGACGCCTAGCAAACATCGCTGGAGGCTCCCCCACCATCCAATCCAACAGAACCACCTTCAAGAAGCTGCAAGAACTTGTGGTTTCTCCATCATTCAACTCGGGAACTCACTACCAAACCCCAGAAGCGTTAAAAATGGTGAGACCCTCGCAGAAATGGGATGTGTACTCATATGGGATAATCTTGCTGGAACTGATCACTGGGAGAAAGCCGATAGTCCAAATGGGTACTTCAGAAATGGATCTCGTTCGATGGATTCAGCTCTGCATCGAGGAGAAGAAGCCGCTTTCTGATGTTTTGGACCCCATTTTAGCTCAAGATGCAGATAAGGAAGAGGAGATGGTAGCCGTTATCAAGATTGCTATGGCTTGTGTCAGTAGCAGTCCTGAGAGGAGACCTACCATGAGGCATGTATCAAATGTTTTGGACAGATTGGGTCTCTCCACCAACTGAGAAGCCCTAAAAAACCGAAACCCTAGTTCTTGATGCACTTGAGGATGGAGGAAGCTTTGCTATAGGTATGTTGTGTTATATGATCAAAGGCTATGGGTGAAGGGGCAGAGACCAATCCTCGTGTTGGCGATATTGCTGTTTAATTCTTGCTGATAAGAGAAGTGATGTGTTTATTTGTTTTTCATGAATGTAGTCATGTTCATATTTTCTGAAAGAGTTGTCTTGTTTAGCAAGAGACCAATGCATGTTCTGGCAATATTGTTGTTTAATTCTTACGGATAAAAGAAATGGCATGTTATCTTTTTTTCTTTAGTAGTTATGTTCATATTTTTTACAGTGTTGCCTTGTTTTTGCAAGAGACAAATTCTCGTGCGATATTGCTGTTTAATTTTTACCGATGATATAAAATGGTAAACTGTCTGAAAGAGTTGTCTTGTTTTTGCACTTATTGCAGACTATTTGTTTCTTAGTCTTTTGGGTTATGAAGTCATTTTTGTTACTTCAGTAGAGTTTCTTGTTGGAATGTATCGTGGTTTTGGTTTTGCTTGTTGAAGATTGGAGAATGTGGGTTTTCTTTGAAATTATCATTCAGGACAAGACTAGAATGAAGTTATGACATTCTAGGACAGACAATAGCTACCAACCATCTTAACTCGAAGTTTTGGTCTGTACAAAATATACATATACCAGCTAATGTCAAAGCATGATATTCTTTGCACCTTGATTCTTGATTGTTTGCTCTCAGCCTCCAATCGATGCTTTTTGGACTTTGGTAGGTCATGCACAAGTAGTATCTTTCTATTCACGGATTATTAGTTTTGAGGATAAATGAGTAAATATATATTATGTTGGATACGTTTTGAATCGAATTAGGACTTATTGAGATTGGTCAATATGGTAATTTTGCTCCGATCAACAAGTTGGGGTCTGGGGCCACGGACGGCCAAACAGTTTGTTACATTTGTTTAAGGATTTGTCGTGACATATTGTTCGACGAAATTGGCCCAAAAGTATGCTATGTTTGTCGAAAGATTTATCGCAACAACTTATTTGACAAAATCAATCCAACAATATATTATGTTTCTCGAAAGACTTGTTGACAAACCATTTGACAAATTTACAAATACACTTGAGTTTCCCTTTTTAATCAAATCAAGTTTCATGTTTCTTAATATATTAAAGAAAATGTATTATTATAAATACTATAGTGATGTAACCTTGCACTATTTCGGCAACTTAATGACTGACACACTGCTGACAAACCATGTAAATTCTTGATTATTGATTTATGTTGTTTGCTTGTTTGTTTCTACTCTCAATCTTTTATCTTTATAACACAATAATTGTGTGTTAGAACAAATATATAATACTCTCAACATGTCCTCTTAACATCTTCCTAGGACAAAAGTTGACTTCATTACATGAGAAAGCAGTGCCTAAGAAACACTAACAGTGAGAGATGACTGAAACATGAAAGGCAATAGTCAATGCTGATGAACCCTAACAGTTGTTTCTTGTAATTCTCAGCCGTTTCACAGAACCTACGAACTCCCTGTAAGGACAACATAATCAGCAACCATGAATCATATGTTCTGTCCATAGGTATAAAAGTAGATGATTGTATGGAGAATGGCAAAACGTATTGTATGGTATTACACTTTTGCAAGAGGATGTTGTGTACTTTGTTAATGACAAAAAAATATCAAAAACTTTGATTTTTTTGTGCAAAATGCATGTATTTGAACAAAAATGACGAAATTACCCTTTCGTCGTATTTGTACAGATATACACATTTTGGACAAAAAATCAAAAATTAGAGCACATTTTTGTGATAAACAAAGTACACAACACCCTGGTTTTTGCCATTTCCCATGATTACAAGAGACAAAGAACATACCCCCATGAAACATCTCCAACAGTCCTCCAATTCTTGTCTCTGTCCATGTAGAGCAAAGAGAACTGAGAGCCTGCCTGAAACAACCTTAGACCTGATTCAGATTGTGTTCCTGAAACAGTACCAGTTAGTGTCAAGCTGTCTGAGAAGAATCTTGAATATGCATGAAATTAATAGAGAAATTAAAAATTACCCACCAAACATGTCTTCTAGGTCATGAGCAAGGTTTGAGTAACCACCATGGTGAGGCATCAAGCATATTTTCCTCCCAACCATAACACCATCCATGTTGACCTTCACATAGGCCCATCTCTCCTTGCTCTGAGCTCCCTCTCCCTCTTCTTCTTCGCAGGGCTCGAGGGTTTTCAGGCTGAGGCCAAGATCTATGAACCCATCTTGATCTTCATTGTTTTGATGGTGACAAGGTGAGGGGTTCCAAATGAAGCCAGTGTTTGAATCCATTTTTTGTAGTGTATTTGCTGATAAGCTGTGTTGTTTTTGCAACAGTTACTGATAAAGGGTATTTATAGTGCAGAAGCAGAAATGGAAAGAGCAATGCGAGGGCCAGAAATGGGAGTGGACATGGAAGACAAGGGATGGCCAGACTGGTAATAAGATAAAGTTGGTTTGGATTGTGCAGCCCAACATTGGTACATAGATCTCTGCTACTTCTTTTCAGGTTTCTTGTCTGAATCCAATGCAAATCTGAGTCAGTCTGTTAGATAAGCCTTGAATCGGATCAAGACCCACTTAGATTAGTCAGTACGGTAATTCGCTGACCAGTCAACAAGTCGGGGTCTAGGTAGGGTGGACATTTTAGATCCGGAACCGGAGAACATGAACCCATGGTTAACAATTTGATTTTGGTTCTTAAATTGAGAGAACCATTTTATTCCAATTCAGTTCCGCTTCCTAAAATTCAGAACCGCCGAATAACCAACAAGAACCATAATCGGTTCTAGACAAAAGTTTATTTCTATTAATATTATAATTTGCAAACTTTATAATTCGACTGTGTTGTAATAATTAAGTTTTATCGTTCGAGTTTCGATAAAACTTTTACCAATTTCAGATTTAGAGTTTTTCTCTATACTTGGGATCAAAATTGTTCGATTCGGACCATATATCGAATAATTAACAGAATTTTGAGAATTAACCGATTGCAAACGGGTAGAACAGGAGAATTGGGTCCATAACCGAACCGTCTCTTATATAATGGTTTTGAGTCCGATTCTAGAATCTACCCCCCCCCCCCCCCACAAACCCACAGCAGAACCCGCCGAACGCGGCAAGCGCGCG